>QVRM01002067.1:600000-837500 GCA_003439945.1 Dermanyssus gallinae
AAGTAAAAAGGGCGCGCGGTGGGCGCCGAGTGGCGCGAATATATATATATATATATATATATATAGAGAGAGAGAGAGATGGCACATATCCAGAAATACTACTAACACGCAGACCTTCTCTATAGTGGCCGAGCATGAGATGATTATTAGGCACATATTGACGCTTTCTGATCGGCACAACATTTTTTGCAGATGGCGACCTTTTCCCAGCGTTCCAAGAACCGCCGAGGAGCGTAAAGATTTTCTTTCCGGACATTGCTAAACCGTGGCCTCTCTATTTACAAAAACAATACGCAATTGACGGCGAATTAATCGCTCGTTTTGGCGGAGGCAATGACCTTTTCAATGAAACGGGAAACCGCGAAATCGATGAGTATGGTCTTTAAGCATCTTTTTTTTGCGGAAGAGGGTTAAATGCAGTTACGCAATACCGCTGCGAGTAGGAAAAATCACTTACCATCTCGGGCCGGGTGGGACTCGACTTGAACTGATAGATGTTGCTCTGCTGAAATCCATACCCACTAAACGCACCTCCTCCCTAAAACTTTACTTTCTGATGGCCCAGATCTCCATAAAACAGTGCTATGGGCCATCAAGAGATGTGGTGAGTGGCCTATCGGGCCATCTGGTCGGGATCGCTCACGGGTTCCCCCACCTTTTAAGGGCACTTTGTCTCATGCCTTGCAAACCAGTTTAATTCAAAGTTGGTTTACTTTAGCCGCGTCGGCCTTCAAAAGTTTTGCCTCTCCTTACATATTCTATGCTTTGTCTTTAGCACCTTCTGTGCTACTTCAGTTTCTACTTCCTAGGCGTGGGTCAAACCCAAGATGTACCCCACCAATTATTTTTATGCCATTTTGCGGGGGGTCCTGAACTTCGGGATGAGTGATTCCCGCTCTGGACAATCTCTCGCGAATCTTTCTAATCGCCACAGCATTTGAGGAGTGTATGTTGTGAAGTGTCTTTTACGTGTTTTTTTTGTAGAAAACTATGTTTCTGATGGCGCCTTTCCGGTTTGGTGAAGGTGTGACTAAGAATTGTTATGTCCCGTAAGAACCTGCGTCAGGTAGAAGTTCAGGTCCCCTCCCGGCCTGGGAAAGTTTTCTTAGGCTTTTTTTCGGAGGCACTAGAGCGACTGGCATCCCACTTGGCTTGCCAGTCTTCTATAGTGGCGTTTTTCTCTTTATTTGTCGTTCTCTATGAGTGTCCTACTTAAGGCTGTCTCTTGAACGCTTTGAGGTCCCAGGGCATGTCCCCGGCGAGCAGCAGAGCTAGGTTTGTGATGATAGTTCTGTACCTTTGTATTACTTTAAAGACTGCGATCCGCTGCGTTCTGCGTAGAGTCAGCTTTGCTCTTGTTGACTTGAGGGTCGCTCTGGCCCACATGACAGCCCCGAAGAGCGCGATTGACTTCGCTACGTCCATCAACAGTTTTCTTGTACGAGCCGGCGGTCCATGTTTATTTGGAAGTATCCTGGCAATATGATTTGCCGCCTTGGATGCTTTTCCTCAGCTTTCTTTATGGGGCATAAGCCCGTCATGGACATGTCTAGCGTGATCCCAGAGCTTCGTTCGCAAACTTGATTGTTTAACCTTCGACCTGTATGTGCAACTTTCTTCTTGCCAGGTAGGAGAATAATCTGACTATTTCTGGGGCGAATGCGAGTCCTGCAGCTTTTATCCATTCCGCAGTTGAGTGCAAAGCTCCGGTTTGCTGCAGGACGTCGTTGAATTTTAGGCTTCCTGGCTGCCATTGGGAAGACCATCTTGCCGTTTGAAACTGACCACTCCTTAAGATATCTAGAAATTGCTTGGTATGGCAGAACGTTTTACAAACAAGCGTGTCTAAGGTATTTTTTCTAATCTCCGTGTACGTTTTTTATATCATGGCTGATTTTTAATCCACACCGGCATTTACCTCGTTTAAATTGGAAACCATGAAAACCAATTATAGGGTGGGAAGAGAACCGTTCTGGGTCTCGAACCCAGTCCTCCCAAATGCAAGGCAAAGGCTTTGCCACTAAGCCATCTTGCTCAGTTTTCCATAGTAGGTTGTTGAAAGCGTTCTTTACATCCACAAGAGTGACCATGACTAGCTGTCCCGTACAGATGGTGGATCTACGCATTTGTTCAGCTCTGCTGAGAACCTTGTGTATTGCCGTTAGGATCGATCTATGTTTACCGCAACTAGATTGTGCCAATGACAAGAGTCCGCATTTCTCCGCAAACAGCCAGAGCCTTTCTTAGAAAATGGCTTCATATCCCTTGGCTAAGGCGTTTAGGTCACACATAAGGCATGTGTTGTAGCTTGTGAATTAGCTCTAATGGCCTCCCTTGTAAGCAGTTTTTTAATGGGATATTTGCGTAGGGACTCTCTTCTGCAAAATGGAAACTGCTGATTGCTGCAGAATATTTTTCGCTTTGTTTTTGTACAGCTGTTTTTGCCCAACACCGACGCACATGAAGGGAACGTTTGACGCAAGCTTGTGGAACAGGTACGGCAGTAATACTAAGCCTTCGAGGAAATATTATATTCCAGTTGTGCTTAGCCGGCCTCATTTTCTTTACGCGGATCCTTCATTGTTAGTCAACGTTAACGGCCTACATCCAAATGAAAAAAAACACCGCTTCTACCTTGACGTCCATGCTGTAAGTAATGTCATATCATTTTACTAAACTATATATTTTCTTTTATAGTTGTCATTAGGGTACAGTTATTATTATTAGTACGTCGGCTCGACTCGCCCCTGGCCCACGGACAACGCTAATAATAATAATAATAATAATAATAATAATAATAATAAAATTAAATCAACTGATAGTCGACGCAGCTTTTCCGCGTTTATTTTTTACCGGTATATTCTATAGTAGAAGCTCCCATGCCGTCCGCTCACCCGTTGCCATAGCAATTCTGGTTTTCAGCCCAGCCAGAAACCCCTTGTGAGTTTACCTATTAGGCCCAATCTCCTATGACTGGTTGAACAATACAGTTTGTTCTACCCAAAAGTTTGCCCGCTTGCAGTTTTGTCTAAAAGAAGTCGCCAGCCGGTTACAATTGGCTGTGTTGTGACAGTCCAATTCACTCTTTAACTGTAGGGATGTTGCCTTACTGCGCTACCTGGTGTATTACGTCGGCCAGGGCTGAGTGTCTTGCGAACCTATTGGCGCTTGTCTTGTAAGTAAGAGCATGCTTGCTCGTTGAAGACACGCATCATACTTAGCGCATTGCCCAGCTTTGTCCTAAGCTGTGGCAAGGGAATGGCCCAATTTTTGGCCGTTATGTTGCGCCTTTATAAATGTTAATCGCATTGTTATGGTAATGCAATTCTTGAAATCATAGTATCGGTGTTGTGTGAGCTGCAAAGAAGGACCATCAAAGTGTTGACAGTCACTTGGCTTCATTTAGCTTTAGTCCTGAGACAGCCTCGAGTTCTTTTACAAAAGCAATATTTCTTTGAACCACCAGGGTATTTCCTGGGTGCGAGGGTGGCGTCATCTGAGAACCACAGAAGGTAGTCTTGTTTAAGCGTGAAGGCATTTTCAAAGTCTACAATAACGATTAGTTTGCTTGGGACACTCATGTTATGGCCAGCAAACGGTCGTTTCCGCACTTAACCTAATTCCGCAGCCATGTTGATGCGAACAGACCAATTCGGGTCGCTCTTCCTGATGGTGACTTTCGGATTAAACGGCAAAGTGTAAGTATGTAAGGCCAGTTGGAGTGGGTCTATTCTTTTATTTTAATGCCATTATTCTTTTTTGTGGAAGGCAATTAGCGAGGCGCCATAGAAGACATGCAATACGCACAGGACAACAAGAAAAGCGCGCGAGAATCCCTTTCGAAATCACTACTGATATGTGGTACAATGGTGCTGATAAAAGACGATATGACCTTTTCTGTAATGGCAAGAACCATTTTATCAAGACAACTGTCCTGACGGGGGGCGAGACTCTTTATGATGGGCTCTTTAACAGACGCAGATGCTATTTAGGGCTTATCACATTATTTAAGAAGTGATTATTTTCCAACTTCTATAAACTTGGATCCTCCGTGGGGCATATCTTTAATACACCGAGGGCCGGTTGAGATATCTCGGGTTTTCCGAACAGTCCTATTGGCAGCATGGCCGCTGGCTCTCAGCGGTTTAACGGTTTATCATCTATTTTCAATGAGCATCGCTCACAAAAATTCGCTGGATGGAAAGAGGCTGATCAACTAACTTTGAAACGGCCTTTCCCTTTTCCAATAACTGCAGATACCGTTTAAAAAAGGGTCAACAACAGGATGTCGTTTAAAACAAAGTACATTTTTACCGTAGAATCGGAGGCTGTCTTCACGTCGACCTCATGTGGTTTAGGCTAAAGCACCTGTAACAATAAGAAGGATCTTGGCAAAGCACCACGCCCTGGGGTTTCAAGCCGAGACGACAAAAAGACGACAGCAGGAAACTTAATATTTGCAAAGCTGAGAATGTTTGTACACTTTTTGTACAAATGCAATATTATGACTGCCCAGGACGAACGCCCATGGGGTCACTTTGGTTTGCGTTTTCCGACTGCTACACCGCTGACGATGTAATTCACATGATAGACACTTTCCCAAGGGAGAAAGACACATGTAGACCAAAGCTTAATAATAATTATGCTTAAATTGAACGTCGAGACGAGTGGCCGATATAACTCCGAACCCGGAGGAGGTGCAGAAGGGGACTGGGTTTTGTAGTAGGAGACCCACACGACGATTAAAGGTTAGCAGCAGACGCTATTATAAAGCCTCTGCGAGTAGAGTAAGGTGAGCAAAAAGAGCAAAGCCAATAGTGTGCAAGGGAGCGCCGTGAGACTTTTTGCTTGCTTTTGGACTACCTTTTCTGTAGGGCTACCTCTTATAAATGTATAAACGGTGCATTAAATGTATTGATTTGTTTAATATAATGACCTGAGGGGTAATCTGAAGCGAACTGAAGCATTTTTAGATATTATAACGGAGATAGGATGCTGGTTAGTCAGCGAGCCAGGCCTAAACACTTTTGAGTGTAGTACTGGGGCGTCAGTAATTGACGTTTTTGCCACCGACGGAAACGCAGAGGATATAACATTTTTGGGAGAAAATATATCATTTAGGGAAGGAGCGGGGCTTAGAAGGCATACACCGATGGGGATGGCATTCAAAGTTAGTAATAGTAGGGAGTATAGCCGTAGGCCGGGGACCGGGACAAGACTAGATAGAAATATCTTCTTAGAGGGAGTGGGGTAAGTGTGCCCACCAGAAGAGATTCAAATAAAGTCATACGTAAATTGACGAATCTGATAAAAGGTGCACTGGTTCCTCGCCAAGAACGAAAAGGAAAGGAAGCCTGGTTCAACGATCGGTGTAGAGCAGCGAAAGACGCCAACAGACTAACTAGAGAATATGTGAAGATGTTTCCTGTATTAAGGCCGTTCGCAAGTATGGTAAAGAAAATGACACAAAAGACATACAAGGAAGAAAAACAAAAATATTGGGAAAGTCAGGAGTGGGCGCTGTTGCAAGAAGCAGAGAAACAACCGCACAAGTGGCTAAAACAAAGAAGAAAACGGCAGTGCCCAGTGGAGACTGGGCGATTAATTAAGCACTTTGCTAGTGTGCTGCAGGGAGCCGATACTACCCCAAAGGAAATAGCATTATTCAACGGGCCTTGGGACGAGGAAACAGAACATGCACGGGAATGAGTAATTCGACCAGTCACAATCGAAGACGTTGTCAGGGCAATTGAAAGGGCGCCTAGAGGCAAAGCTGCCGGGAACGGAATGATACGAAACGAGCATTTAAAGCAAACGCTGGCACTCGCACCATGCTGGAAAGCTTTATTTGACGAGTGCTTAAAATCCGGGGAAGTACCAAAAGCGTAAAAGGAAGATACCTTGATTGTCATACTAAAAGGAAAAGGCATAGAAACTGGGCCGGAATCTTGGAGGGGCATAACACTTAAGAGTTGCCCCTATAAAATTTTCTCGGGAATAATATCAGATAGACTAGAGCATTACCTCAAAACCAGAAACGCAATACCAGAAGAACAACATGGGTTCAGAAAGTCGAAGTCGACCCATACGGCCCTGCGCCAGTTGCTGGCAGAAATTTGGGAAACTCTATCGGAACCTAGAAGACCGTTATACGCAATATTTATAGATCTTAAAGCTGCTTTTGACTTAGCGCCACGAAGTAGGATTACAGAAAAGTTTGCCTTGGAGGGAGTTCCGTATCGCTTACTAAAACTTTTAAGTACTATTCTTGGGGAGATTACAGTATACATCGACAACGGTATAGGGATTGTAGGAAGAGTAAAGCAAACTACAGGCGTGGCCCAAGAAGACGGACTTAGCCCGTTGCTTCTTTCGGTACTATTGGGAGGGCTACCTAACCGGGTGTGGTAGGGGTGGACCCGAGAGTGGGCAAATACATTAATGTATGCAGATGACATTGCGATCTATGGCAGGAGTCTATTTAGGGTTAAGCAGGGACTAGAGCGGCTAATCGATTATATGGACGAGATGGGACTTAGTATTAACTGGCAAAAGACAGTAACAGTAAAATTTCGAAGAGGAGGTCGATTCGCGAAAGACGAAGTTCTTCGAGCCAGGGGTAATACAGTAAATTTGGTAAATAAATTTACTTATTTAGGGGTCACTATAACGTCAAATAGTAGCAGTTTTCGAAAACATATTGAAACCAGAGTAGGAAAAGCCATTAGAGCGGCAGCAGCAATTAAAAACCCGCAAATGTTGTCAATACATACCGAGTCCGCCCTTTTCAAGATTAAAATAGAACCAATAGCAACATTTGGTGTATCATTTATATGGGAGAAATTAGGGGAGGCAGATCTACAGTTACTAGATAGAGTTCGATTTTTCTTCATGAAGCGGGTTTTGGGGTTAGCTAACTCTTGTAGGAAAAGAATGGTTCATATATTAAAAGGGGAGGCTCTAATGACACATGAATTACAAGTAAAATAAGGTTTACCTAAGACGACGGCCTTTGTGGCCTACACTATGAAGTGGGGGGAAAAATGAAAGGATATACACATAGGAATATGCACGACGATAGCGATGAGGAGTACAACCTGGCGAGCAGCCGGATATAAGAATAGGCATCTCACTACGGCATTTGCAGCCCACGGGTTCCATCACGTATTACGCAGCACACAAGAATTCCACAATCCTCAGGAGTGTTGTAGGTGCGCGAGATGCTTAGGCCATTGTGATAGATACAGCGCCGCAGCATGTCCAGCAGTGCAATCAATAGCGGAACTCGCAAGATGAGGAAAGATCCGGTGACGCAGAAAAAACCACTGATTCAGATCGATGTACTTATTTAAAATTTACCCAACCTGGGTGTTAATAAACCATAATATAATGTCCTGATCTGAAGTCTTCACTGTCCAAAACCGCTTTCGTTTGTCAATGTTGCTGTCGTCACGGACAATTTTACTAACCTAACAATCAACTAAAATATTGTGTGTCTGTCTGTCGATTCTAGACAATACCTAGTTTAAACTTGTGTCATCAAACGCAACCAGGATACCTAAAGTAGTGTTTTTTAAACAACAGTCTTCTAATATCTGTATCAGAAGCCCATTAGTAGCATGAAATAATCTGTGTTAAATAATTCTTATAATAGGTTACCTTCTGCAGTGGGCCACTGTTAAAGAATGCAAAAGTGAAAGTTTAGTTGAGAAATATATTGAACAGTATCCGACCGGCTTTCTATATATCTTGTAATTTCAACGCGCGGTACCTCACCGGCGACGTAACCTACAAATGCGAACATTGTCAAGAAATGTCGCTCAAAACTTCCACTTTCATGCACCAACGTTTCGTTTTATTTCTTGGCTAAGAGTAAGTAATGCACCTCGTTGTTTTTAGAATGGCTGCTTTAACGTATCTGTTTTGTACGTTTTGGTGTGAGCCACTTTTTCCTTAAACAGATTCGCTGAAATTCTCGTGGCCACTGCTTCTAAGTAAGCAATTGAGCGACTAGCTGAATCTTTACTGAACTTTAGAAGGCACTTTAGGTGGTGGTCAAAGCGGACTACGGTGTGAAGTGAGTCACATACTTGAAAATTAGCCATTACCAGATATATCACGGGTTACACTAATGAGTCTGGAGGCTACTACTCTATTTAACTGTACTGAATCAGTCATTTTAGAGAGTGGTACGTCCGGTTATGGAAATTGAAAATGTGTTTTATGAGACAGTATTTATCTGTACATTTCCGGGAAGTTATAGGAGATCGTCTTATGACCTTTGCAGAACCATCAATAAGACCACAATTTTTCGGAGCACAACAAAACACGTCAATACAGCACCCGTAAATAGCTGTCTCTGAATGGAAGTAATTGGTTTGGCGTGGGTTATGCCCTCGTAGAATCTGTCTCGGACTTTACTTATCTGGGTGTTAAACTAACGCCAAGCGGCACATACTTATCGACTCACATATTTTAGCGAGTTAATTGTTGCGTTGTTGCTTTGATCTTAATCCCTGCACAACAGAAGCTATTAGTAAGGGCAGCCTTAACACTGTCAATTCTAAAGATTGCCTTGGTGGCATTATATGGTATCACAGTCATGATGGAACACATAACCGCTCAGCAGCTTAGCGTTCTCGACAAAGTGGAGGCAACGTTCCTTAAGAGAACTTTGGCCTTCCTAGAATTGCACAGATTAGGCAAATTTATAGTATATCGCGTTCATCAATGATCTGTTAAATCGTGTTCAACTTCCGCCTATGGCTTCACTGCTAAGGTTCCGTGGGGGTTTTGAGCAGAAGATGAGAAAAGTGCTAGAAACGTTCTACAGAAGGCCGGCAAGGATAGTCAATGCATGGAGGCAACTACTTGTGCCATCGAACTATGTCCCATATTTTTTTCGATATTTTTCAAAGATACAAATACAACATATCTATATTGTATATCTGTTGTATTTGCATATAGGCAACGCAAATATATTTGCTTTGCATATACACGGTGTATGAAAACTTTTTAAGAATTGTTAGTAAGAATTGTAGAACTCGTTTGAGCAAATTTCTTTGCCAATGGAACATGGTCTCTAAAAGATTATATTTCGGAATGAGAGTTAAATTACTACAATTTGTGACACTGGTGTTTTTGCCTGACATATGAGCGTAAAATGTGCTGTTGCAAGACAACCAGTCCTCCTGGACAAAAACTAAGCACGTGGTGTTTGTGAGAAAAGTCTGATTCTTTCTGCGACACGGTCGTTTAGAAGAGAATTCGCAAAAAATGTGTTTCTTTTGCTTTCACGCTAAATACCTCAAAATCATTACCCTACGATCATTCACAGCGCGCAAAACTGTCGCATTTAGTAAACGCGCATTTTATGACGATAATTTTGGTACCAAACTTATGACAATGCGAGGTGTGGTTGCGGAGTAAGTAATTGAGATTTTTTGGCGGGATGTCCAGATTAAGTGCATGTAAAATAAGTGTGTGGCGACGTACGCTACCGCCGACGGCCGCAGCGCGCTGCCATACACTCATTTTACGTGCACTTAATCTGGACATCCTGCCGAAAAATCTTAATTACTCCGCAACCACACCTCGCATTGCCATACGTTTGGTACCAAAATGATCATCATAAAATGCGCATTTGCCGAATGCGAACGTGTTAGTTTTGAGCGCGTAGTGGTCGTGGGGTAATTATTTTGAAGTATTTGGCGTGAAGGCTAATAAAAACTTCATTTTCGGCAATTCTGTTCTAAACGACCGTGTCGCATCTTCCGGCCGGCTCTTATATAAGCTTCGAAAGCAGAATTTTCTCACGAACACGACGGGGTGCTTAGGTAGATTCTGTCTAGAATGTTGTTTGTTTCGCAACAGCACATTGCATGCTCCTATGTCAGGCAAACACCAATGTCACAAATTTTAGTAATTCAACTCTCATTTCGAAACAAGACTTATTAGAGACCATGTCTATAAAAAAACATATTTGCATTAACGAGCTCATCAATTCTTACGATCGATTCTCAAAAATACTTCATGTACCCTGTATGTTGTATCTGCATAGTATCCACCCCAAAGCAGTTTAATAGTCGTTATTATTAAACTGGCTTTAGGGTAATTTGTGTTTGTTCATCATATTTATTTCACTCATATTGAGTATGCATATAACATGAACAATTATACATATTATACAATTATACACTCAGCTCCTCGCGGCATGTTATACGAGAGAGGCAGTGCAGTGATCTCTTCGCAAGGGCCAGGCAGGCAGATGCATGAAACTTCGTACACGCCTGAGAGCACAGTCGACAGACGCACTCGGTGTACTCTTCGTGGAAGCTCGTATTCGAACAAACCAGGTGATGATAGCCATGAACTATGTATCTGGTATAGACGTGGCGATTGTCACACGCAAGACCAGACCAGAGGTGAAAGGCCCTGAAAACATCCAGGCCTCCGACCTCTCGTCGGACTTGTTCAACTTTATTTTCCCATTCCGAGATAAAGCTCTCGAATGGTACTGTACGCGGCGTCTTCAACCTCAATCGAATGATCTCAACAACTGGTGCACAGCCTGACATTAGGTACGCAAAGCGGCTCCTTGCCCGCATTGACAGGCAAAGTACTCGCTTCATGTACATTGTAAAACACCTTTCAAGCAAACCAAAGTTTGCCCAAGTGAGGTGTTCCCATACTCTGTCAAGACCATACATCAGCGCCGGAACAACCTTGAGGTAGAAAAGCGCCACTGCCGTCGGGACGGACAGTCGCCGGACATCGCCTATTTCTCCATAAAGAGAAATTAGGGCTGTGCGCGCTGTCTCGACGATGTGAGCAGTGAAGGTCGTCCTAGTATAATGAAGCCGAAGCCCCAGATACCGGAAAGAGTTAACGAATTCCAAGGATTGGCCGCCGCAACGTATAACGTCTTTAGCAGCCAATCGACCTCCTCTTCTGAATTTCATAGCCTTGGTCTTCATGGCGTTTATTTCCAGCCCTCTTGAGACAAGGAACACCTCCGCCAGAGAAGTGATGCGCTTGATGGCACCCAGGTCGTGATGAGCGACCACTATGTCATCTGCGTACATCACAACTGTGGCCTTCTGGAACTCTTGTCGAATATAATCAACAAAATCGGCAAGCAGAAGAGTGAAGGAGACGCAGCTCAATGGGTCGCCTTGCGGGGTTCCCACATTTTGCCTTACCTGCAACACTTCCTGCTCACCTTGTACCAGTAAGGTGTCCTCATCAAAGAAACTGGAAATTACGCTCAGAAGAGAGCCACCAACCCCTGCGTATCGGAATGACTTCACCAGGAGATCTCGAGGTGCTTTGTCGAAAGCCTTAACGCAGTCTATAAAGACTGCATACAAATGGCCTCCGGGCTTTGCCACAGCTCGCTCTATCTCTGACTGAAGCACATGGATTGCATCACGCGTTCCTCGACCTCTTCGAAAGCCGAATTGCTCCGGTGGAAGGGTCTGGTCGACAACGTACTCGACCCGTTTTATAACCAATTTTCAGAAGATCTTCTTCAGCGTCCTTTCAGACGCTATACCGCGGTATAGGTTTGGGTCTCGTCTGTCATCACCATGCTTACCCTTAAATAAAAGAGAAAGCCTGGGGATATGCCAGGCTCCTGGCATTTGTCCCCTCTTCATGATCTCGTTGAAGAAATCACAAAGATGGTTTGCCAAAAGTGGCTCAGACTGCACCCAGTGCTCATAGTACACTTGGTCAGGCCCCGCACTCTTTCCTCTCGGAAGAGAGTGCAGAACCTGACTTACTTCTTCTACCTCAAAGGGCAGATTCATAGTATCCTGCTCCAATGTAAGCGGGTGCTCAATCATTGGAGCCAGGCGTACCGTCTCGCGGTTATATAGAAGACCGGTCAGGTGACTCGTTACCTGTTCGTCGCTGAGCAGGTGGTTCGCCCCCCTACGAGGCCGTACGACGTAGGCTGAGGGCTTGCGCTCCGTTCTTTCGAGCAGTCGGATTTCCTCCCGCCTAGCGTATTCACGCTTGTGGTCAAGGCATAGCTTTATGTAAGCTTTTCTACTATTGAAGTAGTCAAGCCTGCGTCTGGCTAGCAGCTGTGGTGGTGCCTTTACCCTCGCTTGGCGCAAAAGCTCGAGCACCCCACGGTGGGCGAGATAGCAAGCCTGAGAAAACCACTGTCGTGATCTCCTCTGCCCCGGTCTCTTCCACTTGACTGCACTTCTCATGGTTCTCTCTAGCAGTTCACAACAAGTATCCACATCACAGCCCACCTCGAGGCTATCAACCTCTAATAGTGAAAGGTCAACACGCCTCGTGGCAACTAGGTGTGGGTCGCCTTGCTGCTTAAACCAGATATCTGGAATATTTGCGACTGCTGACACCGGTAGGTGCTTTCTTGCAGCCACCTCGAGGACATCGAAGCTTTCAACTTCGCCATCGACAAGGTTGTGAAACAGTAGGTCAATGGTGCTGCTTCCGTTATGACTTATATACGTGTGGTCTTCGCGTGCATTTGCACATCTCAGACCAAAGTATTCCTTCAACTGGAGCAGCACCTCTCCTTTATCGTTAGTAGCCCCACCATCAATACGGGCATTGAAATCGCCACCGACGATGGTTGGCATAGACAGGTCGAAACCTGATATACCGGAACTCACCGTGTCAGCGACCTCTGCCAAGTCAAGATGTGGGGGGAGGTAGAAGACGGCTATGTTCACCCTCATAGACGAGAGACCCACATAGAAATCGTTCTTCCTCACACATTGCGCCGGCGGTAAACGTTTATGTAGGTAGATTGATAATCCACCCACTGGTCTACCACGGCCTCCAGCAGGTAGAACTGCCAGCTGGTGGAACCCTCGCATATTATTGATATGCAGTTCCTCCCGCTGGTAGGTCTCCGTAAGGAGTGCAATGTCCACCGACGTAAGCATGTCAACTGGCGCTAGGTCTATTGCTCCTCTTAGTCCCTCACAGTTCCAAAGAAGCAGCCGCAGAGACCTAGTAGTCTCCACGTTAGCATCTTTAGATCTGTTCAGTCACTTGCGAAGAGCCGGACCGCCAGGCGCGATAAAGCTTTCCATAACCATTTTCTCGTAGGGAGCACCACCAGCCCAACGACGAAATAGGATACCTTTTTTAATTTGTGTTTGTTGTAATTTGCCAACTGAACATTGTCTACCACAACGACTTACAGATTCAGGTCCCGGTTGTTGTAATTTGCTAACTGGACATTGTCTACCACAACGAATCACAGATTCAGGTCCCGGTTGTTGAAATTAGACTGACTGATATCTTTTCCGAAATAAATGTGCGTTGAGTCTAAAATTGGAGCACATGTGGCTAAGAGCACTTGAAGTGAGAGTGTTAATAACTATTACATTTTGTATGTAATAAATCAAAAGCTAGATTGTATAAGACTAGCGTGTTACATGTTGTGCTCTACTCACCAATATAACTAACCACTAAATGCTGCAATTAACGTATTAATAATAGGCTAAATGATTAGTCATTTGTCGTTTCAGAGAACCGGTTTGACAGTTGACATGCGAATGAGGATTCAAGTTAATATGAAGCTAATACCTTTGCCAACCGAGCGGGTGCCAAACATAATCCTTCCTATCTGTTGGACTGAAAATGTATGTGCTTCCCTTGCTCAATTCCGCTTAAAATTCGTTTATAGCCAGTAAATTGGTGTCTAATATGAAACTGCATTTTTAATAATCTAATGTAACATTTTGTTACTGTATAAAGAAGTAGTTTATTGTCTATCTTTACTCACAATATATCCGTTTCTTTTAAAATTATGTTTAATTGTTGACCTGTTTCGTTAAGCAACAGGAAGAACATTTCTACACTGTTAATAAACGAGGTAAATGCGTGATATGTATATTATATTATATACTTAAAGTATATAAGCTTATTATTAAATACAACAACGGGTTTCTAACTCTAAATGGCTAAGTAAATTACTACTACTACTACTACTACTAGTAACACTAACATTTAGTTATATATATAGACTGGTCATTCCTTGTTTATATATTTGATGTAGCCTTCATGGAGCTGTGCACGGAGTCCAGTAGGATTCTAGCTTTACATATTCATAGATACAAAGGCGGAGTCGAGCCCGGTGGCGTGGTGCATTCCGCCTGCGCCTCGCAACCGGAGGAGACACATAGGTGCGCGGGTTCAAGCCCCACCGTTGAACATTTGAATTTATGGGGGTCCGGGGGGTCCGTCTATTACATACATATTGTTTATTTCGCAATAACTTTGCATTTCAAGATGGTACATTATTTCAATACAATCATCATTATATACAATTTTAACACTTTAGTGACCGTCCCACCGGGCAAGAAAGTGCAAAGACCGCCGATGCGACTGGCAGCTCGCTGCGTGGTATTTAGCGCATACCTGCGAGCAGAACGGGCAACGACATTGATCGCCAACTTGGTGAAATCCTTGAGTCAAACACACCAAGTGATGATAGCCATGTACAATGTATTTTGTGTACACGTGCCGGCTAGTGCATGCCATTCCCTCCCAAAGCTCCCTGGTGAGGTACACATCTAACTGCGCTACCTCAGCCGAGGCCTCGGTCACTTTTCCCTGCCACTCCAACAGAAATTGTTGAAGTGGCATTGTAATATGTGACTTAAGCCTGACTCTGATTGTTTCCACTGCCGGTCCGCAACCCGCTAGCAGATACACAAAGCGATTCCTTGCCGTCCGCGGCAAGCAAAGAACGCGCTTCATATATATTGTGAAGCATCTTTCTAGCTGCGCAAAATTTGCCGTGGAAAGATGGCCCCACACCCTGCCAAGGCTGTAGCTCAACATTGGCACAATCTTAAGCTCAAAAAGACGCAATGCAGCACTCAGAGACAGTCGTCGAATATCTCTCACCTCTGTGTGAATAGAGGCAATAGCCGCCCGACACCTGTCGCCGATGTGCTTGGTAAAGGTCGTTCCCGTATAGTGCAGTCTCAGACCCAAATACGGGAAGGAGTTGACAAACTCCAGCGGTTGGCCACAGCAGGGTATTACGTCTGCTGCAGCCAATCGACCCCCACGGCAAAACTTAATGGCTTTCGTCTTCCGCGAATTTATTTGTAGGCCCTTACGGTGAAGGTAACCTTCTACGTCGCCGACAATACGACGAATGGCACCGCGGTCCTGGTGGGCCACTTCTATGTCACCCGCGTACATAACGACGACGGCGTTTCTAAACTCCTTCCGCACGTGGCGGGCTAGGTCTGCAATGAGCAAAGAGAAGGCTAGGCAACTGAGAGGGTCCCCTTGAGGGGTCCCTACGTTTTGCCTCAGCTGCAAGGTGTCTTCGCCCCTTATGTTTACTTCAAGGCGGTCTTCAGCAAAGAAGCTGGAGAGCATTCGTAGAAAAGAACCACCCACCCCAGCATGTCGAAATGAATCGACTAGTAAGTGACGGGGAGCTTTGTCGAAGGCCTTGACACAATCAATAAAGACGGCGTACAAGTGGCCCCCGGGCACAGCCAACACCCGCTCAACTTCCGACTGGAGTACGTGAATCGCGTCCTGTGTACCTCGACCCTTCCTGAATCCGAATTGCTCCGGAGGTAGGGTCTTCTCCACAGTTGGAAACACCCTCGAGATAATCAACTTGGCGAAGATTTTCTTAAGAGTGCGTTCCGACGCGATACCCCCGGTAGAGATTTGGATCGTCCACGTTGTCACCGTATTTGCCCTTGAATAGCAGAGTAAGCCTGGCCTCGTGCCAAACCTGGGGTATGTGTCCCCCGCTGAGTATCTGATTAAACAGATTACACAGCTCCCCTGCTAAAACATCGGACGACTCAGCCCAGTGTTCGTAATAGATCCCATCAGGACCACTACTCTTCCTCTTGGGCAACTCGCGCAAGATCTGCACCACTTCTTCCACCGTAAACGGCGAATTCATGCAGTGTTGCTCCAGAGTGAGCGGTTGCTCAATAACGGGGTTAGGCGCGGGGGCGTTTGCATCGAGCAGAAGAGCACTAAAGTGCTGCCGCAACTGCTCCTTTGTCATGCTGTGCATGCCTTTGCTCAGCCGGCGAACAATGTAGACATGGGGTTCGCGCTCTGCTCTCTGAAGCATGCGAAACTCCTCCTCCTCATCATACCGGCGCTTATTCTCCGCGAGCAGTTTCTTGTAGGTTGCTCTATGTCGGCCATAAAGCGCCCCACGATCAGCAACTATCTGGGGGTCGGGGTGCAGAGCCCGTGCTCGGCGCAGGAGCTCCAACAATTCCCGACGTTTTAGGTAGCAGGCTGTGTAAACCAGGGCCGCGCCCGTCTTTTTCTGTACTTCTTCTTGACTACAGCCGCTTTGACAGTGGCCTCCAAAGCGTGGTTGCTTTGTTCAATGTCAGAAGTTGATCAGGAGCCTCAATTTGCGCGTTAATACACGCAGATCTAGCTGCCTAGACAAGTACGTTGTCGGCTGCCTAGACAAGTACGTTGTCGGCTGCCGCCGCGGGACGCGCCCCTGGCCAGGCAGACACAGAGACGCTAGCACCGGCAGGTGCTTCCGTGCTGGAATATTAAGGACCTCGCATCCCTGAAATTCCGTCGGATGTTGAAGGTTATGAAACAGGAGGTCGATAGTGCTTCTTCCACTTTGGCAAACGTACGTGAATTTATCACGCTCATTCGCGCAATGCAGGCCTCTATTCTCTAGAAGCGTAAGAAGCACATCGCCCTTCCTGTCGGTGGCGCCACTATCAATACGACAGTTGAAGTCGCCGCCGACCAGAGTGGGTAGCTGGAGGTTTAGTCCCGCTAGACCAGCACTGATCGCATCGGCAACTTTAACGTCATCGTAGTGAGGTGGCAGGTAAAACAATGCGAAGTTGAAACTACCTGAGGTGAGTGTCATGCACACATTGCATTCGGGGTGACCCTGTTCGTAAATAAACTGAAAGTCCACCTACTGGTCTTCCCCGCCCTCCGTCTGGAAGACTCGCTAGCAGATGAAAACCTCGCATCTCATCGAGATGCAGTTCCACTCGCATAAAAGTTTCCGTCAAGAGTACAATGTCCACACCTTCAAACAAGCGTTCTGGTGCTAGCTGTAAAGCCCCAGATAAACCTTCACAATTCCAAAGCAATAATTTGCAGCTGTGAGCAGCATGCAGCTGCCTTGGCAGAAGGCGTCATTGCTGTCTAGCTGTTAAACCATGCCCGTCAGTAAACTCTTCGCATACCCTAGCCTGAGCCGGCGGAGCCCCCAGCCAGCGCCGGAAACTCACGCCTTTCGGCCAGAAGACGCTACTTGAAACGTTACTAAAGTCACTATCACCAAAGGCCACGCAGAAGACGGAGTCCGGCCGGGAAACTTTGAGTTTCCAAATAGCACGCACTACAGTATGTCTCCCGGTTAGCCAACCACGCAACTGTTCTTCAAGACAAGATGGCGGCGTCCAACAGTGCGCTGTGTTTTGTATGTAGCTCCGTGATAAAGAGCTCGTGTGACTGGACCCAGTGTCCTACCTGTTTTGTGGGTGTAGCCCATTTGAAGTGCTCATCACCGCGCACCGATGTAGGGGCAAACCAGCCCGCTCGGTGCCCTGGATGTCCTGAACTGGAAAGCGCCCGCCCAAACGGCGCCCTGCTTGAGATTCTGCAGCGGATTAGCCGTCTCGCGGCGGCCAATACAATCCGAGTGTCGGAGCTTGAACAACTGTTCTCCGAGCTTCGTTCCCGTCCCACCAGCAACGTAAGCACATCGGGAGTAGAAATCGAGACGAAGAAGTTCAGAAACCGCAGCAGCAGACGCCTCCTACAGACGTCGCCAAGAGTGTTGTCGATCTCGATCAACAGCACCAACAACCGCGGGAAGAGAGAGCGGCTGAGCGGCAGCAACGACAGCGCGAGAAGCTGGAGAAGAAGGAGAAGCCGGCGCCGGCAGCAGAAAGTGACGTCACCACTCCGCTGCGACCCGGTTGTAAACACAATGGACTGTACAGAGATAGCCAACGTAGATCAGCTGGACAATGGAGGCTTCCAGCTGGTGGAGAGAAGAAGAAAAAGAAGAGAAAGCTTGCGAGTGAAAGTGGTGGATCGACCAGCAACAGCCCAGAGAAGCAGGATGGGTCCGTCTATTAGCAATACGAAAAGCAGTCCCATGGACGTTAAATCTTGACTGAGAGTCAGCCCCGAAAGGATGTTTTAGATACAAAGGCGAATCTTAAAAACATCTGATACACATTAATAAAAGAAAATATTGATTTGATCTCGAAAAGCGTTTCTGGCCCCTTCAAAATAACTCTTACTCGCAGCAATGCACTTGTTCCACGTTTTTCTACCCTTTAAAACTGTTTCAACAAAATATGTTTGACCGAGTAAACCGAGTTGAGTTGTTGCTGCGATTATTTGCGGGCGAAAAATAAGCCGCAAGTAGGCAGGTCCGGCGAATAGAGAGGTTGCGCAAGTGGAAAAACCGAGTTTAGTCAAGAAGTCCTAAATTTGTAAATCTGTGCGCCGACGCGTTGTTGTGATGAAGGATTCAAGCGTTGTTTGCTTAGAGTTCAGACAGCTTATGCTGGACATTTTCGTGTAGTCGTCGTAAAATTTCGCGGCTTTATTTTTTATTGACCGTAAAATGTGGCAAACAATGATGGGATGTGATTTCCTTCTAGCCTAAATAAAGTCAAATGAGCCTTAGTGCTGCCTGAATTTCTTCATTTGACTCTCTCCCTTGAAATACCACTGGAAGAATTGGGCTTTAGTCTCGATGTCGTAATCATATAGCCATGACCCGCCTTCTGCAATTACCTTCTAAGGCAATCCATGACGTTTTCGACGGGCGTTTATTTAGCTAGGCATTTATTGTTTGAAACAAAGCACACTTTCAGTCATCTCACGCATGAAATATCGGTCAAGATTGTTACAGCTAATCTATACGACATATTCATTTTTTTTATTCGGCTATGTTCCTAAGACTAATTTGGAGATTTCTGAATACGATATTATGAACCCGTTAATGTTTTCTCTGTTATTGACGTCAATGGCCCTCCCGAAGAGGGGTCGTCTTTGGTCTCCACGCGTGCGTCACGAAATCGGGGGTACTACGTATACACAGTGTTTCGGGATACTGTTTGATTCCTATAAACAGTTTGTAACATTTCTTGCTTTTTAAAACATATTATTTGGTTTTTAACACAGACATTTTTATAAATTCGTTACTCCTCTATTTTTAGCTCCTGAAAAACCGCCTAATTTGGTTTTCAATTCTTCAAACCAAACTCAAACAATTTTGAGTTTAGACTGCGCAAAACTTTGATACTAACCCCGGCTTCTCTCCCCATACTCTTCCGTACTACTTTGGCATTCTTTCGAAGCTGTGGGAAAGACGTCTCTGCCGTTCCCCTTCACTCAGCTCTATCCTATTATCCCACATGTTTACCTGCGGATAGAGGGATTCTGATATTCTGTAAGCCGTCCTGTGAGTGTACGTCGAGACCATAAAGATCCGGCTGCTCTCGTCCCTTCCCCCGTCTCGACCACCATTCCGAGAGACTCACTCAAGCCTTTCCTGGCTGGCCGTTTCCTTGGCTGTCGTGAATGCCAAAATGGCGTCGAAAAAGTTTGTCGCCTTCCAACATGCCTCTGCCGAAGTCATCATATAGACGACCACCCTCCTGTTGGGTCAGCCTCTCACAGCGGTTGGTCCTCCATCCCTCGCTTCCCTGAGAGCATCACACCGCAGAACAGTATTATCCACAGTATCCGCCTCTCCAGAGTTGCACCGTGCGCATGTTTCGTTAATGGCCTTCTTTATTCTTGAGTTGTGGCTCAGACCCTTGGTCTGTGATCACGCCGAGTCTTGCCTGCGCCATTTCTGGTGCCAGGCCGATATTGTGACACTCATGAGGCCACCGAGCCCAGGAGCCTTTCTTTCTCCTCTGCCAACCGACTGACCTTAGGCATGATCCGCGCCAGGCGTGTGCCAATCCGGTCAGTCCCGTATCTAGCATCACAGTAAGATAATTCACGTTCGTTCTTATTTTTATCAGAGGGCTTGCCACCGCGAAGTAAACGCCGGTCGTCCACTTTCTGCCTGTTAGGTGCATCGCCTCGCTACCTCCGGGGAACTTCACCTAGGCCGGGCGCTTTGCCGGTTACTAGCCATTGCCGGGCTTGTTCGATCTTCTTCAGCGTTACATCCGGGATGTCTTTCGAGACAGCCAAAGGCTTCTAGTTTCCTCTCCGCAGCTGCGCCAAAAATAGACCAGGGTCAGTTTCCCGTAGCACATCCAGGGGGACTTTCGGGGGAGTCCTCTGGAGTCTGGCCATAGTCACTGAGTACGGCAGGCCCTAAACGTCGCTCTCCACCGTTTCTATCAGCTCTTTCCATGCTTAAACTTTACGTTATGGCGATGAGTTCTTGAAGTCAATCGAGCAGCCTCGTACTCCGTCAGTTAGAAAGATTCTCCATATCATCTCGTAATCTATTTCTGTTAGCCTCTCAAACTTCTCCCAGAGCCTATTGTCTTTATTCGTAAAATACCTCCTTCCTTAGTTGCTGTCAGCTGCCTTAACTTTTTGGTAAGCTTAACCTCTATCTCCGAGGACCTTTTAGAGACGTTCTAGGGAACTTTTTGGGGCAGCTTCTTTAGCTCCACTTTAGAGTTATGGGCCCTGTACGGGTTAAGCTTTTACCTAATGTACTGCCGCATCATCTTAAAGGCCTTTTGAAGCTACTTTACCTCACAGCCTCCCTAACCCTGGCACACTCCCATCGACACCCCGCGTCTGCTTTCTGTCAATCCCATAATATCTTTCGGGATAGCCTCCATTCAACTGTGCCCTGGCTGGTTCACCCTTTTTCACTCGTTGCTAAACTTTGAATAATCACCTCCTCTTCCATTCCGTCTTTAAGACCACTTTCCTTTCCTCTATGCCGGTTCCCTCTGCATTCCTCGTTTACTACCCTTGCCAATTAACAGTGGCCGCCCCCAGTGGCCGCAACCGGAAACAATATGGCGGACCCACGTGAATTATCCTAGCGATCGAGAAGCAATTACACAATCAGGTCCGTTTATCCTCAACAAACTTGACCCCAACTGATATCTGTAAGCGAGGACTATTAAGTACACTATCTTCGTTGGCAAGGGTGTATAGTTTTGCTGACTAGTTAGTGCTCTCTTCGTCGTCGTTAGAACCCTCAATACTGAGTTTGAACCTAGACGCCCAAAGTTATGCAAAAAAAACTTGAAAAACACACCAGTATACAGCAAAACTATCGCACGCCTCACTCTACCAACGCTACAGATCACACACCGGGCACCCCGTAGTTAAACTAATTACTCCGGCATTTACTACGAGCTCAGCCAGACTCATCCGTACAGTTCGGACTGCCTTTTAATTATGCTCTGGTATGTAGCTGGTCCGATAAAGACAGACGAAAGAAGAAGAAGAATAGAAAGAAAATAGCAAACAAATGTGTAATATAATTGCGGCCTCCTAGGTGTCGTATCATAACAGCAAACCTAGATAATAAATTTGGCCAGGGATGTTTTGCTGCGCCAATTAATAGGATGTTGACCACTAGTGATTTTCTCACGACTATAACAAACCTTCTGTCTCGGAAAAGTTAAACGCCTTTTTCGTACATTATAAGATTGCGTTCGACTCAGGATCAAGTGTTTGGTACTAAAACGCATAGCCTCAGTCGGAATGCCTAGCGGGAGTACTTTTAGCGTTTCATCGGATATATTACAGAAAAAACTCGAGCTGGGACTAACCATTGGACTTGCGAAAGAAGATACCTTAATACCGCTCCCGTTTTCTAGCCTCATTCATCACTTTATCTCAATTACAAGTTGTCAGCTGAACGTTGGCGTTTTGTATGCCGACGACCGCGTTCTCTGTAGCATCACCTTTTAAGCAAACTGTTGCTCTAGTAAGGTGCTCTATACAGATCGTATGTCAGCTCTAAACCCACCAGGAAGTCAAGGGCTCATACTCCTATTAAGGCGGAAGTTTTCCGGAGCTCGCATAACTTCCCATTATTTCACAACATCCCTGAGCTATTCGCACTGTTGACTGGCGGCAAGCAGAACAGTACAAAAGAGGCAGCTCACTTAGATTGGACCACTTGCAGGTCTCCCACAATTTTATCTCAACTCACCTACAGTGGTACGGTGTATATATTAAATTGAGTCATTTACGAGAACCACTTTCCCCTGTGCGGACTTTTGAATAGCTTTGTCAAAAGCTTGAACATCGCGTTCCCAGGTGGCCGATAGGGAAACGCTCATTAGATATGGCGGGTACCGGGGTGGTGTCAAGGTGTCTAGCTCAGGGGCGGTGACGCCGTAGAGTAGCGGGGGCTTGGCAAAACACCGGGCTGTTTGTTTATTGTATATATATATATATATATATATATATATATATATATATATATATTTGTTTTTTTTCAAGCCAACTCGTAAAACAAAACCTTTCTAGACGATACATCGCAGCGAAAGTCTGGCGATATGCCACACTGTTGGCAATTGCTCATACCTCATGATGCTGTTTTTATTGAATATATGGTATAATCATTTTCATCGGAAATACTCTCGTTTTACTTCGCTGAAAATTGAGTTTCTTCTACGCGCTCCGTTTATAATTGCTTTCTTCTAGTGTTGGTATCCGGAACCCGTTCCATCTCTTCGTCGCTTCATCTTTTCAGCTCGTTGTTTTTCCAGTTCGTGTTTTCTTCTTATTATACCTTCCACCACTCGGATGCCCTGCTCCCATTTAAATTTGCTTTCCAGAATAGCGGTGACTAAGTCTGTCACCGTCATGTCTGGAGAAGTCACTGCCGGTGATTTCAGTCGTATCATGATGCTCTTAATAAATTAGAAAGGTTACCAAATGTAAACTAGAACGCACTCAGTGCTTATTATAAGCCGTGATTCCTTGTTCACTGAAAATATACGGCAAGATTTATTGTCAAATGTTATTTATTGTCAAATTTGAATGACAGATTTTAAATATCATATTATAGAATAAACAACATGTAGTGACTCGACCCAGGCAAACTGTATTGCGTCTGCTTGCTGCTACGGCCCCAGCACTTTAGTTTGTCGTAATCGCTTGAGTACATCAGAGTGGGCAAGATTTTTACGTCCCCGTAGGGACACATGTATACGCGGACGTTCTCGTCAACCGGTTCCTGGAGAATAGTTCCATATGCCATGGATGTCTTGAATTTGGGAGCCCGGGAGAGAGTCTGTGAGCGGTACAATACCTATCGATAGATTGCGTCCTGTTGTGAGCCGGGCCGCGACTGGCGGCGTTCTTGTTCGACTGCGCTCTAATGCTAGTAGATGGGCAAAGCAGAATATTCACAACTGCTGACATCAGTGCACGTTTTCTTAACGCCCTTTCCTGAACATCCAATGTTTAATCTTCGCAATAAACAACAAATAAGGTATTGTACTGCTCTATTATGGCGAGAGGACGAAAGTTTTTCTCCGAATTGGAGATCCGCCTGAATTTGAGAGCTTGTACTAATACAGAGATGTTCCGAGTAGCCAAAACATAGAACAATAACTTAAGAGAAAGGTTCGAACGCTAGTAATAATTGTTTCAATTGTAACTTTTGTACAAATGGTTCAGCCATATGAAATAGAATGTGCCTCACCTCAAATTGTACCCCTCCATTATTTTATAAAAAAGTAACACATGTTATAACTGAGCCACTCTCATTAATTTATGCTGGGTCCTACAGATATGGTGTTGTGCCTGATTTTTCCAACAATTCGTAATCACGCCTGTACATAAAAAGGGATCCAAGTCAAATGTTAATAACTATAGACCTGTGGCACAATCATCAGTAGCATGGATTTAAAAAATCACTTCATGCAGTCTGAGGGAGTGCTTGACAAGCAGCAACATGGCTTTACTAAGGGCAAATTCGCAGCAACGCAACTAGCCGAAATGGTCAATGATTAGGCCATTTATATTAACCAAAAGAAAGCATTTGATTATATTTACTTTAATTGTTCTAAAACATTTGACAGAGTAAACCATTTTAAACTTTTACAGAAACGAATTAACTTTAATATAGACAAGCGCACTGTTTTATGAATACAAAGTTATCTAACAAATTGGAGGTTTTGTGTGTTAGTCGGTATGGGGTGTGTCCTTCGAGCGTGCTACGGGGCTTATGTCTAGGCCCACTTTTATTCTGTATATATATTGTTTTAATGGGCCACCTTTCACAAAAGCCGAGAGGGAGATATTACAGAGAACGAACGACTATCTCCGATTGGTGCGCCAAAAATGATATGATAATTTTGGTTCCTAAATGTGCCGTTGTGTGTCTAAAGGAGGGCCACGTTTACACACTTGATATACAGGAGATACCCAGAATAAACAGCCTTCGCGATCTTCGGGCAACGGTAAAACCGGAGCTTGATTTTAACATTCACATCACGCAATCTATTTAATCTGCTAGTCTTATTTGTAGTATGATATTTCGTTGTTTTATTATCAAACATCCAATGTTATATATCCGCCGTTATAATAGCCTTGTAGTTCCCAAATGCATCTACAACTGTGAAGCCTGGCGGCCATATGTGAAAAAACATATTGATGCATTTGAAAAAAATCAGTCTAAATTCCTTCGACGTGTTGCATTGAGATGTAAGGTAGAGCGTAACAGTCTCGACGCAGTACCTATATCAGAACGACACCGGGGATTCCAAAATGTACGCACGAATCTCTCAGTCGAATAGACTTCTCATCTTTTTTTAATATTCGCAACAACAATCTGCGCAGTACTCAAGCCATATCGTCAAAAATAGTTGCACGATCTGGCCGAATCAACAAGATATTTGTGGCGCATGGCGAGAATGTTGAAAACCATGAACTAGTGATATAATAGTATATACTGTCGACCTATTACATAGTAAATGATTATCTATGCCTCTTATATTGTGCATCGTATATATTGAATACATGATTTTCGTGAATAATTATGTATATAATTATCTACCCTTTGGAAACAATAAAGGAGCACTTTAATTAAATTAAATTAAATTTACACACACTCACGATGGTGCCACAATAGCCAGCCAAGGGTCTGTGCAGATTCTGCACAGAGTTTTTACATTTTTTTGTTTACGAATGAGAATAAAAAACTCAACACTCTTTTTTCATTCTTATTCGTTCCTGCAAAACCCAATGGTTGAAACGCTATTTTCATAGATCATAAAATTGAGTATAATACTATTCACAACACGTACACAATTTGTTTTAATTTTACACACTTTCTTTACAACCATTTTAGTTCTTATTTGTTTAATTGCTTCAACTTTTTATGGATACAGGTGCGACACTTTAGAATAGGTAGTCGGGGTTGGAGCCTAATGACAAACGAATTTAAGCTCGAGGGCGTGCCTTTCCACCCGATACTGCTTTTCAACCCTTCTTAGAAGGCGAAGCTGCATTCTTTCTAGTAATCCAAGGTCACCTAGTCTTGGAGGGTGTAACAACTGCCATGCATACATTAATAGTGGCACAACATTTGATTTGTACATTTGTTTTTGTGATTTTAAATAGGTAGAGGCACTTTGTACAACAACCGCACGAAGTATCCTGTTGCTCAAAAGTGAGCATTTTGCGGCAACATGTGTAACCTGCTCAGTGAATGTAAAGGACATCAATAGACGCACATTAAAGTCTCTCGTATACTCCGTTTTTGTCAGCATAGTTCTGACAAAAATAAAGTATGCAAAAGATTTTAGATCTAACATCTAGACTAAAGATCACTAACATGTAGTGATGCTTGGTATTTTTAATACCGAGATGCAGTACTCTACACTTGTGGGCAGATACCTTTAGACCCATCTTTGATGACCACACATTGTAGCACGTTTGCATAATTAACATCCCAAACAGGCATGTAAAGCTTGATATCATCGGCGTAAATTACATATTTGGGTATGATGTGTTTGACCTGATCGATAAAAAACATAAACAAGAGGCTTCCTAGTACCCTGCGGACAACCAGTAAGAACGCTATCTTCTCTCGATAATGTCACCCTGATTTTCACTCTGAAAGTCAGATCCCTTAAAAAGTAAAACATCCATTGGGTGATTTACGAGTCAACTTCTTTAGATGGCAGTACGGAGATGAGTAGATTGCGGGGCGTAGTTTCGAAGATATTCCTTAAATCACAGTAGATGACGTCCACGGAGAGTTCCACACTAATCCATCGACCTGCGTTGCTAAAGAACATAAACAGACAATCTGTAATCGACCGGCCCTTGCGGTAGACAAATTGCGTGCTGCTTAGCAGATTCTGTTGCTCAGCACTGCTAAGAATTGCAGAGCATAAGATTCTATCCAAAACCTTGCATGCCACCGCTGTGAAAGGGAGATAGGGCGCTTGTTGGCCGGACCAGTCTTCAAGACAGGACCAAGCCTTGCGATAGAGCGATGGTGCACGTCTTTCCTCTAGTGACCTTCAAAAGATATTGATTTGTAAGCTTGCCACGACGCTGTCATAATCTTAATTGATGAAATCCAGTCTTTCCTCTGGTAATTCTCGGTCGATGTTGAGTGGCAGCGAAAGTTGGATTCTGAGGTGATCACTGAAAGCTGGAAACGGTACAATATAAATGTCAGATTCATCTAGAATATTATCTGTGCAGAGAACGACGCAATAAATGTTTTTTAGCAATTTTTGGCGTAAGCATTTCAACCGAATGGCAGGTAAGCGAGTATCACCTGCAGTTCGTGGCAACATTTGAATTAATCAATCCACGAATATACGGTTGCCAGCGCGGATGCACTGTCTCCGCAGTCATAATTTTCGGCTTTAATTTGCACAGCCCTAAAATTTTAAAATAAACATTCTAAATTAAACTACGGGTTGCTTGTTTTTGGTGTGTATTAAGTTATATTGTTATGTAGTAATAATATGAATCGTAGATCAAATGGAAATATGTGATACCGGCGATTCTTGCAAATGAACTCACCTGCTCGATCCCGGAGCGAATGACTTTTTCAAATTATTATTATTTGCAGATTTAGGTTAAGACTATTATATTTAAATAAAATACAATACGATAAATGCATGCATTATTAGATTTGATATATATAAACAGATATATGTTTATTGTGGATTTTCCAGGCGAACTTACCATCGGACGTGGTTAAACTTCTGGCAATGATTAAGCAACGAAGCATCGTTTGTTGGACAGCTTTAGCTGCGTGTCTTTGCTTGCTCGCGACGTGTGCATTCCTGGGTGGTCTTCTTCTATATTGAACGCCTAGATCGTGTACATTTAGAGGGAAATGCCATAACGGGAAGATCTAAAGATTATAGTCCGTCCACCTATATGTATATATTTATTCAATTTAGTTCAAACATGATTGATTTGCGTAATTCCGTTTTATTATTCTTAAGTTCCTAATGAAAGCTACACATAAACAGCAGTTAGGCGCTTTGAGATGGAGGTTGGAAGACACGTCAGAATGCAACAAATGGCATTTCACAGACCCGGGTAATAGCTTTTTCTGCAAAGAGCTCTTAATTATAATTATAATCGTTGTAATGTGTCATTATGAACATTCTAAGCATTAACGAGGAATTATAGAAGTTAAATAAAGT
Organism: Dermanyssus gallinae; assembly: GCA_003439945.1. NCBI lineage: Eukaryota > Metazoa > Arthropoda > Arachnida > Mesostigmata > Dermanyssidae > Dermanyssus > Dermanyssus gallinae. Next base: position 627,633 of record QVRM01002067.1, read on the forward strand.
CGCCGTCCCGAGAAAACTGTCCCTTTTATTTTATTTGAAAAACTGGGTTCTGATGAGAGAACGTTTGCGTACTACATTTAAACGCCGTGAAGTTGTGGACATTACACAGCTCCAGCGAAAGGTCGTGAGTGTGATGAACCGGCTCCCCTGCAACAACTTGCACACCCCGAGACCGCCGAAGATGTCTTATCGACACTAAACAAAAATATTAGCGCAAATAAAGCATAGGCAAAGAAAACAAATTAACCAATGAACGAAAGGGGGAAGCGGCAGCGGGTACAGCATCGCCAGCAGAGACTACCGCAGAGGCGAGAAACGACGGAAAAACAGCGCTGAAATTGTTACAGTCCAACGGAGCAGGGGGACAAAACATTTTGTTTGCAGAAAGACAGCGCAGTTGACAGAGTGGGCAATCACAAAGTATCTTGGCCAGGCAGGCTCAGCGCGCTGAGCGTAGCACGGCTGGTGGCCAAAACGTTAGATCAACTTACACAATTTGTTCATCGACAGTTAAAGTTTTGTGAAGGCGGTATTTGTGCAGGGTAGAGGAAGAATGAATTCTGGCCTAAGCGTATTGTTTCATTATAGGGCTAACTAAATCAAAATAGTTATAGAATAATTTATAGTGTCTGGCAATACGGCTGCTTGTAAGTGACTAAAGGGTTCAAAAGGTACGGACGCGGAGACTACCAGGTCACTGCGGTTGCTTCTATGGAACTGTGAGGGACTCAGAAGAGCAATTGACCTTGCGCCGCAACATTACATGCTCACGCAAGTCGACATTGCAGACCTAATGGAAACTTACCAGCTAAAACAATTGTATATCGATAATATACGAAGGCTTCACCAGCCGGTAGTTATTCTTGCAGGAGGTCGTGGTAGGCCAGTAGGTAGATTATCAATCTAGCGACCACGGCTACAGACATGAACGTATATTGCAGGCGCAATGAATGAAAATGAACGGTAAGAAAGAATATAGTGTTTTCTACCTCTCCCAAATTCTAATTTGACAGAGGTCGCTGTAACGATGAGTTCTATCTTGTGTGAGTCAGCCACGAACAGGAAACGAGTCACCTGGCAGGTATATATGCCTATCTGCATATCTGCGACACGGTACGCTTGGCTGCAATAATTGAGCACCCGCTCACATTGGAACCGAAGACTAAGAATCTGCCCTTTGAGCAATGCCTTCGACAATCGCATCTCGAGGTCTCCTAGAAGACATTTCAACAGGCAAATCTGGCTGCTTTCTTCTGAGTGTGATTTCAAGCCTCATTAATAATGAACATAAGCGTCAAGGACAGCCAGTCCCTCTTCCGCTACGCGAACTCGCGCCTTACAAGCAACGAGTCCCCACTAACTCTGGAATCAACCGCACACTCGGCATCGACAGATGAAGAGAAGGTTGAGCTACCAGCAGCTCATTTCTCATCTTTGTTCAACCCGGTTTCTGTAACCCCCGCCCCACCCATGTCGACATCTTATTTTCCTACGTACTACAGTGACTCTCTTATTGATTTTAATGAATATGACATATACATGCAGTTTTTATCTCTGAAACCCAAATGCAGCCATACACCCGATGGCATCCCACCTATATTTTTTAAAAAGCTAGCTATCTTTTTAGCGGAGCCACTAAAGCCTATTTTTGAACGGTCATACAACGACGCCTTAGTTCCAGACATTTTCAAACAGAGTATCGTCACACCGATACATAAAAAGGGACCCAAAAAGCGCATTGAGAATTATCGCCCTGTGGCTCAGTGCTCCATTGCCTGCTCAATTTTTGAAAGGATTTTAGTCAAACACATCACCAACAAAAGGCTTTGATTGTATATATTTTGACCAGAAGAGTGCCTTTGACAGGGTTGATCATAGGCTTCTTATTGACAAGATAAAGATGCTCCAGGTCTACTTACAGACTCGTAAATGGCTTGCCGCTTTTCTGGACAATCGCTCGTCCCGAGTAAAATGCGGGGAAGCTCTTAGTGAGCCACGGATGGCTCCATCAGGCGTCCCACAGGGGAGCTGCGTCTCTCCTTTGCTGTACACCGTATTTGTTTTAGATTTAAAATTATACATCCCGTCGGGTGTCAAATACCTATTGTACGCTGACGATCTAAAGATATACGCTCCCTTGGACTCTCCCTCAGCGCACACTGCTCTACAGTCTGCTGTCGATGGCATCTGCCGCTGGTGCATCGACAATGGGATGGAGCTATCCGTTTCAAAATGCCTCGTTGTGAAACATGGCTTTTTTGATTTGGAGTGCAAGCTTAACGGGACAATATTGCCCACCGCTAATGTTGCACGAGACCTCGGTGTTTTAATATTAACGGATCTTACATTTTCTGCACATTTACGAGAACTAGTCAAATCAACATCTATACTTGTGAACATTCTGTTTCGTTGTTTTATCATCAAGGGCCCAAATGTGTATATTCGTTTGTATAAAGCAATTGTGGTATCTAAACTTTTATATTGCTCACCCGTCTGGAGCCCACACCTGTGCAAGCACATCTCCATGATCGAAGGCGTTTAGAGAAGATTCCTAAAAAAGCTCTGTAGAAGATGTGGTATCGAGCCGAATGCTGTTAACCTTCCGTCGCTGTCGATTTTACTGAAGAAAAACGACACGCGTGCGCTAGCGCAACTTGCAAGTGCTGATCTTATTGACCGTTTTTTCAATGTGACATTGAACAATCGTAGAAGTCAAGTAATGTTTTTACCGAAATGTATTGCAAAACTCGAAACAATCAATAATCAGTTCGCTTGGCGTGTAGCCAGAAAATCGCACAACAAGGCGACTCCGTGGGCGTCATTGCCTACCTAGTCTCCTTTTCCGCCCTTTATTCGGCAAATAAAGGCGCTTTTTATTCTATTCTATTCCAAAAATTGTAAGGCCACGGTTATATAAATTTGTGTTCGTTTTAGCACATTTTTTAGCTGTTGTGACCCCTTAGACGCTTTGAACCACTGGTGCGCCAAGCTATGCTATAGAATCAACGGCCGACATGCTAAGCCGCCTGCGCCCTGCTCTACTTGGTCCGTGAACATTAAGGAGAATATTAGCTGTTATGTTTGCTACCTCTGCTTTTTTCAGAGCGTTTCTAACATGATGCATACCCCTCATTCCTCTATCCAGATGCAGACCGAAATACCTGGCTGCACTGACCATCCTTTTCTGAGCCTCATTCAGGACGAGGTTGATGGATCGTACTTGTTTCTTTTATGCCAACAGGATACTCTCACTTCTCTCCGGAGCAAGAGCCAACCCGGCCTCCTTCATTTATTCCTCTATAACTTTCAGGGCTTTATTAGCCTATAGTTCGATCTCCGTGGTTGTCTCCGCCTGCACTCTCACAGCCAAGTCGCCTGCGTATGCTATAAGCTCCACTTCTACAGGAAGGCTAGGTTATCGAAGCACATCGTCGGACGCTATGTTCCACAGTTGTGGCTCTAGGGTGAAACCCTGCGGGACACCTGCCGTCATAGGCATCGTCTTGCTCTCACGCAGGCTTGATGGCAGGTCGAGTGGAGTGGGATTCCAAGCGGTGAATCAGGGGCGTCTGTCAGGGATATTATCCCGTCAGCCAAGAAATGGAACGAACGTCCTGAAGGAGCGCTTACGTACTACATGACGCAATTTCTGACAGGACACGGCAATTTTCAGATCAGAAATCTGCATAAGATACAAAAGGCGATTTCAGTGGCCTACTTCCACTGCATAATGTGAGCCGATGACGACGCCTTCCACACTAGCAGTCTGTGAGGCACTGCAGGCGACTAGGGATAGGTTGACAGACGCAGGGCTCAAGGAGCTCCTCCGAGAAGGTATGCAAGGATTCGCAAGCTACAATGCGGTTTAGGCAAAAACACTTTACTGAGAGAGGTTACTGAGAGACAAGACTAATCTGAAAACAGAACGGCTTCGGCGACTCTCCAGACAGCAGGAAAACGACACTGCCTACAGAAGACCGGGTTATTATGTTATAGCGCAAAGCGTGTATGATGAGGTGGGGAACCGGAGGCCGCTTAATCCGCCACAGCTCCTGTCAGTCCGTAGCACTATTAAAAGAAGATCCGGGTTGACGGAGTGTGGTAGCTTAACAGGGGAGGCGTGTTTAGTGGCTATGAGTCTTGACGAAATAATATCCAGCCGTCGGAGCCGAGTCCCACACTGCGCAGGTAGGTTACTAGGCTAGTCTCGTGCTGATCGTCGCCGCAAACGGACGTCCCCTCTCCGCTCTGCGGCACTTTTGGTCTACTATACTTTACTGTTTTGTTGACATCTGTGCTAGGTGATGTGATCTGTGCGCTTTGACATACGTGATGTAAACTGTGCGTTTTGACACCCGTGGTGTGATCTGTGCAATTTGACACCGCGTCTGTTGCGCCTCGCCTACCCGGCGAGGCGCAGGCCAGACAGACGCGGCAACGCTGCTACTGTTTCCCTCTCAGTAACTTTGACAGCGAACGGCTATAGATATTGCCTTGCTGTTTCACCACAACAGGAGACTTGCCCAAACGCAGCATAGTCTAAGACGCTCGCGACAACACTTGCTGCACTTCCCGAGATATCTGGGAAAATAGAAGAAAAATGCCCGTACGGCCGTCGTCGAGCCACGCAAGGCCGCGTGTAGGGGGCGCCCTCAACGTTCTTGTAGAGAAGCTAAACCATCCTGCCATAGACGTCGACGATTTAGAATCTTCGATGGAGATGGATCACTCGTGCGCCGAGTCTCTTGGCATTCGAAAACGCCCATCGGATACATCCGCGATGGGAATTCATTCCGACAAGAAGCGCGTTTCTGACGTCGGCAAACAACACACCGCGACACTCAAGACGACCTTCGCAACCGGGACGACGAATTGCGCAGAGACGAATCTCAAACGAGGCTTTGACGCGGGGACAGCATACGGCTGGGCGTTAACGGTCTTCAAGGGACATGTCAGGCTAGTGATAGAGTCCTGCAACTTAAGAAATACCAGGATGGAGCTAAAAGAGATATCAGAGAAGCTTGATCTAGAGCTCCGCAGGGTCGATACGGCAGTATATTCTTTCAAGGTTTCTCAGTGGACCTTTATGGAGGACGCGGAGAAGAGGATCGGGAGCCTCCGGACCTCACTGGAGGCGGTACAGAGGAAACGAGATGAGTTGCTGGCGTGGCCTTCTCAATCCCCGGACCCTTTGGCAATCTGCCCGCAATGTGCTCCGGCGGGCCCTGAGGTTGCCCGAATGTAATAAGAGTCGCGTATCTCGGCAGCGACGACGGCTGAAGACTTTGCCAAACTAACATGTTTGTTCTGGCTCCCGGGCTCCCTTCATTCGGTTCCCCGATCTTCGGAGAGAACCACTTCCCTCAGAGAAGTGAGAGCGTGCTGGTCGTGCCGGGAGCAAAGGCTGACTTAGAGGTACTTGCCGGCCTCGCCGGTCAATTTCCCTCTTTAACACCGCTGCTTACACAGCCCCAGGTACGGCGGTGGTCTTGCATACCGCAGATACCTAGGAGTCCCTCGCTGCGACCCCATGCAACGGTGGCGAGAATCGTCACCTTGTCATAGGCATTCTACATCCTAACAAACCCTGCGATGGGGCTACGATCACGCTATTTCGCTCTGTTATCGAGCGCATGACCCAGCTCTCAGTCTCAGCGACCACAAAAACCCTTCTTCTATACGTTGCTTATCAGTGGCGATCAGAACCGATGCAGCAGATTCTGGCGGCCCTTGTGGCCCAGTCGTCACGGGACAGCCTTATAGTGCTTGTCTCTCAAGGTCTGGGTCGGAGAAGGCTGGCCCTGGGCCGACACAGTGAAAAGCCTTCGAGCTCATCTGGCCGACAATGCACAGGTGGAGTCAGACGTGAGCGGCCTCGTTAAGCATGGTGACGGTGACGTCATTATTCGATTACGTGGCATCACCCATGAACTTGGAGCTCAGTCGGCCGACAGCATCAGCGAGGCAACCGGCTATAGCGGCCATTGCTACAGACTGTAACCTACGACGACGTGCTGCGGCTGAAAACCCTCCCCATCGGTGTTAGCCTCCTTGCTTACGCTTACGACTTCGTCCTAACCCTTCAGGTTTGCACCTTGGATCTGCTGCAGAACGAGCAAACGAGGCACTTGCCGACGTCGCCCGCTGGATGCAAGTGGCGGGGCTTGTTCTCGCCCCTGCCAAGAGCGAGACGATAATCTTGGTGGATTGGAGAATATGCCTCGCCATACACATCCACCTAAAAGGCCAGGAAATCGCATTTGTCAGCAACGCAAGCCACCGGGTTACCCCTTACAGGGGTCTCCGTGGTTCTGAGCACGTGCTGCAGACGACGAAGGACGTGCACTGCTGCAGGAACGAAAACAGCCGATGACTTCGCACGCCGCACATATGGCCGGCGGCAGCTGAGAAGACGAATCAATATGTCCGCGGCCACGTTGGACCAAACGAACTGTGCATATAAACACAACTCTCAGTCATTATCCGCAACAATCTTTGCGAATTCCACCGAAATATGCGTCTGTCAGGCGTGATTGCCACATCTCACTCCCGCGTCTCAACCCTTAAACCATTTAAGAATGATATTGTGCGCCAGTCTATTATTAAACTCTCCGAAGGAGATGTTTCTGGCGCCGCCAGACTTATTGTGTCTACAGATACCATAACGCCTGGCATTGACTGTATAGAGGCCTTGCGAGAGCAACACCCACAAGCTCCCGAAAACCTGGAATGACCGACACTCACCAGAATCCTTAGAGCTTCTCCAAGAGCTTCGCCGCAGGGCTAGACTCTATAAGACCCCGGTTGTTAATGGACCTTTTTTCCTCGTCTCTCGAAGACGTCGCTGCTAGCCTGCTCTCCGCATTGGCAAAGGTTGCTGACATTCTTGTTTGGGGCAATTCCCCTTCTTGCCTCCAACCGTTGATTTTTGGTGCAAGATTATTTGCCCTTAAGAAAAAGGACGGATCGGTACGTCCCATTGCATGTTCGTCTTCGCTACGCAGGCTCGCCGCGAAAATCGGATGTAACCACAACAAAGCCGTTATTTCTCACGCAACTGGTGCACATCAACTAGGATTCGCGACGCCGGCTAGGACCGAAGTAGCCATTCACGCAACCCGGGCCTTCCTCGACTCACGCAAACCCCCCGGGGTTTTCGTAAAGCTCGATTTTAAAAGAGCTTTTAACAACATAAGACGCGATCACCCGATTAAGGCCGTTGCACCCCACGCCCCTCATCTATTAAACCACGTCGGACTGGCATATAGGCATTCTTCCCATCTGTCCTGCCCAAGCATGTAATTTCGTCCGCCACCGGACTGCAGCAGGGGGACCCCTTTGCACCACCTCTGTTTTGTCTGGGTATCAAGGATCTGGTGGATTCCTTCAGGAGCCCGCTGAACCTCTGGTACCTTGACGATGGTCTGTAAGGAGGGAACGTTTGCACAGTAGCCAATGATATTCGACGGGTCCTTAACTTCAGCAGCAATCGAGCGCTAGAGATTGAAACTAGAAAATGCCGCTGCTCGTCTTCCTCTTCTGGGAGCACACCGGGGACTTTTCTTACTCAGGTCTTCTTTCTCGTCCTCACGACTCATCCACCTTCTTCGAGGGGCCGACCTATCTAGCCAAGCCGATGAGTTGCAAAGGCTCAACGATTTGACACTGTCTACCCTCAAGTCCCTGCTGAACACATTTCTACCACCCAGCGCACGAAAACAGGCATTACTACCTGTTTCTAAAGGAGGCCTTGGTGTACCAAATTTACTGACCCTGGCCGGGCCTGCTATAGTGTCATCAATGCTTAGCGCCGAAAACAGGGCAATCCCCTTTTTAGATACAGCGGGAGTCGGCCAGTTTAAGAACCGCTTTGCTTATCTTTCAAAGAACCTTGAGGCGCGGTGCGGAGGTAAGCCTGAAAACGTACTATCCCAGCGTGACTGGAGTGCCCCTTTGCACGATGAAGTACAACGACGTCTATTTAACGAAGCGGCCGACGACACGACCAGGGCTCGTCTAAACGCCGTATCCGCCAAGGACTCAGGTACCTGGTTACACGCTTTTTCCAGTGCCCCCATAGGCACCCTTCTTGATGATAAAACGATTTGCATAGCAGTAGGCCTACGCCTAGGGGCAGACATAGCAACCCCTCATCGGTGTCAATGCGGTCACCCCGTCGATAAACTAGGACATCACGGACTATCGTGCATCATTAGCGCAGGACGACGATCAAGACTTGCTCGTTCTGAATGGACCGTTGAACTGCAAAAGCAAAGTCCAAAATACTGTTGATTGCGTCATTCTACTTAATTTTGTAATAATAATCTGTATTTATTTATATAACTTTGCTATGTTAGCACTTTGGAGTGGACAATTGTCTCCACGCAAACGTGTGATTACGGGTTCTCTAACCCGGGGTTAGCCCAGTTTAGCAATGTACCCCGAACAGACGCTGCATTTCGTCGTTGAATGTCGAGCGACAGCCTCTGACGCAAGAATTCGGATGCTCTCGAGTCTCCTGTCGAAAGATTAAGGCTTCTGCCTACGCGTTAACTCAGTTTGAGCGTAAGGGGACCTGCAGTTCCCAAAGTCACGCCAACGGACAAAATTCGTGCGGATAATCCACACTGGAATATTTTCTGCATTTGTTAGCCTCAGCTAACCTGGAAGCATGACCTGCTCGGTCCGCACCTGCACCGACCATCGAAGGGGCTAATGAGTCGGTTACAGTTGCGTCCCAAACAAGCATGCGGCCACGCTCAAAGGGCGTTCAAGTCAGGCCGTCAGGCCTTTTTCCGTCATCCGTCGATAGACCTGGGGGCTCTAGAACACATGGGAAGCCGGCAGATCGAAGTGCGCGACTAAAGATGTCGTTTAGAGCGGAGTGACGTGCTCGTCGGCCTGCACTTAACGCGCATGACAGGCCATGATGGGCCAACGCATCCACAAAATCACCACAACAACATCGGTGGGGCACGACTAGGTCAACACCAAGCCGCAGCCCTGCGCTTATGCGCGTGGTCTCGTCGTTCAACAGAGTCCCAATTCGCGGACATGGTAGGGCGTGTAGCCAAGCCCCAGCCCCTTGACTGCTAACAGCTCGAAGCCTGGCTTTATCAGCAAAAGAAGGCGCTCTATTAATCAGGTTTGCTAGTCGCTGTTCTTGTAGAGGAATTGTCAAATTGCCCTGGTTAGCCCTATCGTCGGGAGGAGAATCAAATAACGACGACAATTCGCTGGCCAGTCTTTGGAGTTAACCATTATAGGCGTCCCACCCATCACTGTCCAATATTGCTTTAACCCTGTCCGCCGCCTGGGTCAATGACGACACAATTGCAGGTCCTGCCATCATGACCGCGTCGGGCACACCTAGGCCGCCTAAAGAAACTGGGAGCATTACCTGTTCCCTTGCATCAGCGGTCAGCTTAAGATTTAGTATGATCTCTTAAATGTCTAAGCTAAGTCTATTAAATGGCTGTAAAAGCTCTCGTGATAAAAACAGATTGCAACCTCTAACAGGTGTTAACCCCGTGGCTGAAAAACAAGATCTACGAAGGAATAAGCCGCTGTGGGCCCCCAATTGAGGTAGTCTGCCCGCCGCGAAGTCAAGTTTGTCTCTTCGACTGTCTAATGCATTTGCAATGCCTGCCGGCAACAAGGGGACACCTAGCAGCTCTAGATTAACCTTGTAAACTACGCGACAGCCCGGAAGTAAGTCAAAAAGGTTAGTTAAATCTAACGGCTCAACTTCGTTGTGGGTTGTGACATACACTTCACATCTGACCGGGTTTAATGTCAGACCGCTAATAGCACCAAATTCAATAACTTTCCGTATGTCGTCAAGTACGGTCGGGAGATCCCCGCCCAGAACCTCGTCATCCAAGTACCAGGCATTAAGGGGGACTGCAGTGAATCTACCAATTCCTTGATACATAAGCAAAGAAGTGGAGGACCCAGGGGATCACCCTGCTGAAGACCTGTCTGCGATAGCAGAGCGCTGTGAGGCATTACCAGATGGGATGGTGTTAAACCATAAGCCAAGTTTTTCTGGTGAAACAGTAATGGTGCCCACGACTTGACGGCTTGAAGCAAATTGTCTCTCCGGACGCTATTGAAGGCGTTTCGAAAGTCTAGCTTGACCATCACCGTTGGCACTTCGCAAAAATGCACGGACACAGTGGACTACTAACTCTGTACCCCCCGGGGTACCGAATCCTAGCTGGTTTGGCCAAGAGTTGCTGAAATAGTTTGCCTATTATCGTAGCAGCCGATTTTGGCCGCCAGTCTGCGAATGACTAAGGAACAGGCAATTAGACGTAATGAGCCATCTTTTTTTTAATGCAAACATTCTTGCCCCAAGCATGAGTGGTAAAAGACAAGACGGGGGCGAGCCCCATCTGAGCCACATCCACCACTTTAGCAATGGCGTCTGGTAGTAGATTGGCCGTACTGCCCAGCACACCAGACAACAAGTCCTGCAACAGACGGGGTCGTATGAAGTCTAAGCCGGCAGCTGAACTTCTGCTAAATGTCTTCATCGCACTCAGTATCCCATCACGTGAGGTTGAAGAAGGCAGTGTGACTGCCGGCGGTGGGGGCTCATTGGGATGTTTGGAGCGGAGAGCTTCTGTATTTTCGTTGGCTGGCGCTAGCATGTCCTGGGAGCTCACCAATCTGGCAGCACCGGAGATGTCGCCTTCCGACAGCTTGACCTTCACTGGTCTGGGGAGGTCATCGTCAAGGTGGGCTATTACTTTGCGTCCTGATCCCTCGTGTGTCAGATTCCTAAGCCTTAATCCTGATGAAAAGTCGCGTAGGTTCTTCCTGACCAGTACAGACAGGGATTGATCATCCTTCCCGGCTCGAGGGAGTCGCAACACGACTGGAGCGAAGGAGAACAAGGAGTACCAGGCGAAGAGGTTGTTGTCCTTGGCGACATTAAGAAAGACCTTAGTAAGCTTCTCCGCAATAGTGGACCGCACAGATTTAGGTAAAATGCGTAACAGTTTGGCATGACGCATGTTTGCCTGGATATCGATGAGTATTGTGTTAACATCAAATTATTCTGCCAGAGCCTGGTGGGATGTGAACGACCCGTTGACGGCATCAGCGTGTTTAACCGATATATGCCTGGCTAGACCCCTCCTCGTGAAGATGCCTCTACACACATGTGGCCCTGTTAAAGTCACCGACAACAAAAGCATGATCGGCCTCCTTCCGTAATCGATGCACTCGGGTGCGCTGCCTAAACTTGCTGAAGAACTCTGGCCTCCATGATAATCCTGTTACGCTCACGGAGGTAAGCCACACGCGGACAAGAAGGCGATCCGGCCGCGTGAGAGCCACCAAAGTTTACACATTCCGATTGTTTGGTGCAACTGGACGCCAAATGATCAGATCCTCCACATTTCTTGCAGGCCTTGCGACATCGACGCCTTGAATTCTCGCCTTGAATGAGGCTTGAGCCGGGCAGGTTACCGTGACGGGTATCGACCCTATTGCAGAAAGTTGCGAAAGCTTTCTGGCAGCATCCTCTGAGTTTACCCATACGGATATAGCGGCTTTACTGCTTGATATCTTGCAGTCAGGGCAATTGGAATGAATAGCCTTACATAACCACAGCAATGTGCTATCTGCGAACTCACTTGAAGCGGAATCTTCGTTTGCTTTTCTCCGGATGACAACTTTAAAAGCGTTGAGTAGACCGCTAGACGCATCCAGTCTCAGTTTCTCCAACTGACGTTGCTCGCGAGATAGTCTTCTGCTCACGCTTTGACACCACCAGCGTAAATGGTTCGTCAGGTTCATTGCAACCTGTAACCTTTTTTCGCTTACACCCTGGCGCTGCACCTTCTTCCACAATCTCCGAGGTTTCGGCACCTCTACTGGAGTCGACTTCTGATGCTTCAGAGGATGCGCCACCAGCCCTGCTGCCGACTGGCTTCGAGACACCGGCTTTGGCCGCGATTGGTGTCTCTTCGGCAATTGAGTTCCTAAGCTTGGAGATATCCAAACTGTCAGGCGGCTTACTGCCGCTGGGTTCCCCTGGCATTGTCCTAGGCTTTTAAATATCTTAGGACAAAAAACAATTCTAAAAAAGTTTAAAAAACAAATGCCGCACTTGGGATTTGAACCGGAACTTCGCAGCTGGCAGTCGCAGACGCTACCACCAGGCTACGACAGCTCCACGAGCCTAGCCCACACGTAAGCAGTAGTGATCCCCGCCGCAGGTTGGTCACAGCCGTATGGCTAGCGATGACATCGACTTCGAGCTCTGAAGGAGTCAGGAACCCCTGAAGAGTAACCAGAGTGCCTCCAGGCGTATGGTGTGCACTGTTCGAACACTCACTATGGAAAGCCTAAATGATGCAATTATCACTACGAAAATCACAATCAAGCCTCTCGTAATAGTTGATTTTGCGGGAGACAACACGAAACACGACCGAACTCCACCGCATCGAACGGTGAAAAAAATATATTTTGTTCTAATAGATATGCGCCTAAGTTTTCTGAGATAATGGGTTTGAAGAAACTTCAATTAATAAATCTCGAGACGGTAATACCAACAAAAACGTAATTTGACTAGCAGATCCAACAACATCCGGGCAGCAGGAGACAACAAAAACAAGGGAATAGCCGAATGCATTTAAACAAAAACAAGGGAATAGCCGAATGCGAAGACGTAGGGTGATCAGGGACCGGGTCACTGGCTCCTCTCCCTGGTCTCCCTTCTCCTCGATACAGCGTGTTGCTACCCTGTTGGTGAAGGTTCGGGCTGCGTCGGTCCTCAGCTTGCTGAACTGCGCACCCATGACGTTCCAGATAGCCTCGTCGCTGCGATTTGCCTCCCGGATAATAAGGATCCGCACGGGGCAGTCCCTTGTTATGCTGCCGGTGGCAATCGACGTGCTGCGTACAGGTCGGCTGTCCACTCAATTTCTGTGATCTCTTTGAGACCTTCCATAGAGCCGCCTTCGGTAACAAACCTTTCTAGCTCGGCCTTGCTGAGCGTCGCGTCTGCGTCTGTGTTGTCTGTCTGGCAGCCGGTAGACCGCGTTTTAACCGCGCGCTCGGTCTGGCATCCCGATTCCACTTTAGCTTTTTGGTCGGCCTGGCGACAATGGCATTGCTCCGGCGCGCCGGTAGACGTTGGGCTGGGTTCTGCCAGCAGGCGTTCCTTTTCCTTCAGCCAGGCAACCCTCAGGCTTTTCGCTGCCCCTTCTATAAGCGATTTCAGCTTCTTGTCTACCTTGACGAGGTAGTCACGCTTATCCCTGGTCTGTGTATAGGCCTCCATTTCGTTGATGTAGCAGGCGATCGGGTCTATGGCCCTGAAAACTGGGCTCACTTCTTCACCTTCCCCTGCTTCTCCGGTAAGCTCACTCGTTGAGTAGCTGTGCTCATGTGCCGCACGAGTCTCGTTCGCCGTATCCTTAGTGTGGGAGAGAGGCTGGGCCTCGTTCCCCGCGTCCGCTGTGATCGCACCGCGATATAGCGATGATAGCGATCGGTGACCGTTGTAGCATCTTCCGGGGTTGGAAGATGCTTCCTCTCTCGGTCACAGGGGTGGATGGTGGCGCATCCGACGTTCCTGCTGCCTCCTCTTGTGTCGGTTTGGCCGATCCGGCATGCCCCGGGGGGGGCTGCGGCCGCCGAGCATCTCCTCCGCGCCCGCTCCCGACGCCGCACGCCTGAGTGGACTGCAGGGGGTGTGGGAGAGGGGGGAGAGGGGGGAGGGGGGGTGATCGGACGGTAGAGAAGAGGGAACGGTATGTGTCCACCAAGTCGCAGCTGGGACGGAAGCCTGCTCAGATTGTTATACACCTCCGCGGCGAGGGTGGGTGGAGTTGGGCAGAGCACGAACTCCCGACCCTTCTGCCGGGGTAACCTCCCAAGTTTGGGAAAGACTTGGGAGGTTACCCCTGTCTACCTCCCTGCGGTGCAGGGAGGCTGCGCAGGTTGCCTATATAAGGAGGGACGTTGCTATGGAGAGGTGGCGAGGTGCCACCGGCTCCAGCTTTTAGCCGGTTTGACCTACGAGACTAGGATTTGGTAGGGTGGTCACTGGGACCCGCCGCCACCTCCTGCCCGAGTCTCGAGCGCCACCTGGTGGCAGAACCGGCGTAGTATCCAGCTCCTGCCCCAGTGGTCGCACAGTCCCGCGGTTCGGGTTGTGGGTCGTCTACGCGATCCTCTCCCTACTGACGCGACCCGCACGCCCCTTGGTGGCCACAACCGGACCTCGCTCGATCTGTCTCCGCTCAGTTGAGCGTCAGCCGCCAAGCTGAACGGACGCGCGCTGGCAGGCTGCTGCACCCTGGGAGTGGTGGCGACGCCTGGCGGCGGAATCCGCAGAGAACCAAAGAACAACAGAGATTCACTTAGCTGTAGGCCGTTGAGGTGGGCGGACGCGCCTTGCGAAGCTCTTCAAGCACTATCACACACCAAAGTCCACGAGAAGTTGCCAAAAGTCCGTCACAATTGCACCACTGATGTCGAGTATAACACAGACGTCTATGGGAATTGCAAGAAACCGAAGAAAATTCCTTGCAAATCGTAGAAGGCGTGACGCGCGGCTGTTCCTTAGACTAGGCTATCGTCTTTTGAGTCCTTTCTGTGGAAGTCTGGGATCTTTCTTCGTAGAAAAGCACACTGAACACCAAGGGCATTGGCACTTAACCATTGATACTGCTTTTCCTGTGAAACAGAACAGTTGCGGGCTTTGCTGTAGCTGTCAACTTCGCATGTCTTGTTGCAAGAAAAACGCCGTTTTCATTGTCGATAATTGCATTTTGATATATTATACTATTTTTAAAACGCTTAATAATTATATTCGAATGACGCCATGTCCCTAACGACATGTTTTAGAAGATTCATCGCTTTCCTTATTTTCCGCAAGCAAGTAGGAATCATATATTCGTAACAATGATATGCTTGTTATTCAGCAGCAGTGCGTGCTTCGCAAAAGCATACTGGCTCTTCGTTATCGATTTCCTTCTGCAATAAGATCAATCGGTATGCATGCGTAAAGCGGCAATGGATTTTTCGCCCAATAAAATTATTGTTATAGTACGCTCTGCGTCAGAAACTATAGGTATATTTATTGCGAAGCACTGTAAAATCATACTATACATATTAGAAACTACAAGGACAGTTATTGCTCAGCTCTGTAGAATAAAATAATCAGCGTTTTGGCAATTATCAATCCCAAAGTCATGTAACAACGATTCATATTGGGGTATTGGTTTTTAGTCTATACGTAGATCGTCTGCTACTTCCTAACAGTACTACCGGACAACTCAGCTTTTCTCATTTCAGGTGGACCCGTTTTGGTCAGCCGCAGACATATTAAACTTGTGCGCCATGCGGATCGCAATGAGCGGTAAGTTCTTCCTACGTCGCAACTGCGCGTGGTGGGCGCCATAGTTTTAGAGCATATATATATATATATCGTAATCTCGTCTCATTAAACGATTAGTAAGAGGGACAAGCTAATCTTAGACCCAGAATTTTGCTGAAGATGGCTTAATAATATGTTTGCCTTTCTCAATAATTTAGTAGCATATGTTTATCAAGGCCACCATAAAAATATGACTTTTCAAGAGACAGACAAATGCCGAGACATGCCAGCCTACCAGTAATAGGTCAGCCTTCGCAATCACTCGAAGAGACAATCATATTGATCGGCCCTTGCCTTAAACAAGTAAAAGCACTATTGACCGAGGATAATACCTTTGTTCAAAGCACACAGTCCTTGACATTAATAGGTATATACAGCAGTAGTAGCGATGGCTTGGCGGAGGACCTCCTGGAGAATCTCAGCAAAGCGGCGACGGCGCCTTCCAACACATCTGGCAGGCGACCTAAATTGTCGCTTAGACACGGAGAATTCCCTCCGCACCACTGCATTGCTTGAGACCGATGGAAGAGTACTTTTTGCATTTGCACGACGCCTTTACCTCCCACTTTCTACGCTGATGATGGATCCTCCATAGAGCCTATTGAGGGTGGTCATCCACAATTGACAGTTTCGCATTTTCTGTCCTTGAGGTCACCTAGAGTGTGGATCATGAGTCCTCAATAAACCAGAAGCAAATCAGACTAGGAAAGCGCGTTAACGTAATTATGCTCTGCACCAGCCCGCACCGG
Organism: Dermanyssus gallinae; assembly: GCA_003439945.1. Taxonomy (NCBI): domain Eukaryota; kingdom Metazoa; phylum Arthropoda; class Arachnida; order Mesostigmata; family Dermanyssidae; genus Dermanyssus; species Dermanyssus gallinae. Next base: position 643,782 of record QVRM01002067.1, read on the forward strand.
TGACATCCCAAACAACTGGATGTAGTGTCTCCCGCGGAACATTGCTCTATGGCACATTGAATCAAAGCGTCAGACCGACGGTCACTTAACTGGTTTAACTCTGTAGACCAAACATTTAGGGCTTTTGTCCAATTCCTGTAGCTGCGGTTGCTTTCGCGAGCAATTTGAAGAAATGAAAGAATCTTTGATTCTCTCCCAGCAAGAAGAGCTGCTTTTCATACTTCAGGAAATCCAGTGTGTCATGGTCTGCCGGAGAAATAAGATGTTTGGCCCCGACCTAATACAAAATAAACGTATCAAGGCAGCTGTGTTCATGGTAATGCCATGGACATGCTTATTTAAAACGTGTCTACACACAAGTGATCGTCTAGATGCATGGCTGGAGTGTATAATGAAGGTGATCTCCAACAACAACGGCGATTCGATGAACCTACTGTCCTAATGCCAATGACGGCGTGCTTCGAATGCCTTCAGGGAGTACAAATCACAATTGGCGTTATTTTCCTGCTACTCTATGATGTGTGCGTTGATTATAGATGGCAATCATAACGTTTATGTCGAATCTTCTGACCAGTATTAATATATATATATATATATATATATATGTATATATATATATATATATATATATATATATATATATCCCGGACACCCGGTCAACATGGACAACTCCACACGCAGTAGTCCCGTCCTGACATCGTCCCCTCAAGCCAGCCTCCCAGACGCAGGATCACAGAGCGTGCCACCGCTCCGGCAAAAAAAAAAACGCACGCTTCGAGTACGGATTATTTCCGCTCTCGAGAGCAGTGTGGGGCTCGACCCTGGCGGTTGGATGTTGGTCCGCCGAGACCACTACCCACTAAACATACCTCCCCCCTTAAGCTTCACTCTCTAATGGCCCAGATATCCATAGAACAGTACTATGGGCCATTAGGAGAAGTGGCGAGCGCCTAACGGATCATTTGGCCGAGGTCACTCACGGGTTCCCCCACCAGTCCGACGTGCTTGTCCCAACACCTGCGAACCCGTTTGATTACAAGCCACGTCATCTGTTGATGTCGTAAGCGCTATCCGTTCTCTTCTGTACCTGCCAAGCTCCGCTTTCTTTTTCATCACCGCAGTTGCCATTTCCTCGCCCAGCCTCCATGCCGATGCTGTTCTGCATATGTACTCTACAAACGTTCTCATGTCACTTTTCGGCGGGTCTGGTATCCCGAATCCTTGTTTTCCTGCTTCTTTGGCCCATCTCAATCGTAGCAGCGCTATGGCGGTTGTCCTTGCCTGCTCTAGTCCCTTGCATTTTAAGAGAGTGTGCTCGGGGTCATCGTCGATGCCGTCTTCACAGTGCACGCAGGCTACCGAGGGAGCTTTGCCTATACAAAATAGATAACTTTGAGAATCACCGTGCCAGTGAGACACTGCGTGAGGAAAAAGCTTCTTTATGTCCGGGATGAGCAGGCGAAGTGCATAGCCCGATGAGCCTGCAGGAATGGCATCCCATTCTTCTTGCCACAATCTTATCGTCTTTTCCCTTTTAGCTTCTTTGTTAGATTCAGACCCTCCTTCCCGTATACTTTCCTTTCATTCACTACCAAGTCCCAAGGTGGGGAGCCAGCCAGTACCAGAGCTGCGTTCGTGCTAACCGTGCGGTAGGCCTGCAGGATCCTAGGCGCCGCTGTTCTCTGCGTTCTTCTTAGGGCTGTTTTTGCCGTTCTCGTTTTCAAGGTGTTCTGCAGCCAGACTGGCGCCGCGAAAAGTGCAATAGACTCGGTAACCGACATTAGTAGTCGTCGCCGGCACTCCCGCGGGCCGTGTAAGTTTGGCAGAATCTTGCCTATCGCGTTAGCCGCTTTAGCCGCCTTGCCGTACACTTTCTAATGTGATTTGTCCCCCTGAGACCCTTGTCTAGTATGACGCCAAGATATTTGGCCTCCTGACTTCCTGGCCCGCCACCATCAGTTTCATGCTGTCTACTCTCTTCCGGCCTGTCAGAACGATGGCCTCGCTCTTTTCCGGGGCAAGTTGTAGCCCAGCGCTATCCATCCATCTCTTTGTGGACCAGAGAGCCATGTTTGTTGTTAATTCTAGTTCTTCCTCTGTTTTTGCTTGAGAAATTATGGCTAAGTCATCCGCATAAGCAATCATTTCTACTCCCTCTGGGAGATCTTGTCTCAGGACGTCGTCATATGTTATGTTCCAGAGCAGGGGTCCCAGGATTGACCCTTGAGGAACTCCTGCAGTCATGTCTATCTCCACTGTGCCGTTAAAAACTTTTCTGTCCTCTAAGTATCCTGAAACGGCTCTTACGAGAAATGAAGGGACCGCTTTTCTCACTAGGGTGTCTAAAATTCCTTTCCACGGCAGACTGTTAAACGCGTTCCTGACGTCGAGAAGGACTGTCACAAGGAGCTTTCGTTTATATATAGGTTCGCCGTGAAGCAAGTCAGCTTTGGCTGTTATTCGTTGTATTGCTGTAAGAACTGAACTTTCTTGCGAAATCCATATTGATTGGACGACAGGAGACCATGCTGTTCCGCAAACGTCCTAAGTCTGTCTTCTAAAATTGCCTCATACCCTTTTGCTAGGGTGTTCAGGAGACAAACGGGTCTGTACCCTCCGTTACTTTTGGGAATTAAAACCACTTCCGCTCTTCTCCAGTCTCTAGGCATTTCCCCACTTGCCATCGTTTTGGTAAAAACTGCCGCTACCACCTCCGGGTGTTCCCTGAAGAGCATCTTACCGCTATAGGCGGAATGCCGTCGGGTCCTGGAGATCTCCCTGGCTTGAGCCTCTCCGCTGCTATCAATACCTCTGCGCGTGTGATAGGCGGGAACTCCTCTTCTTCTGAAGTTGTCCGTCTTCGTGCGTACGCTTCCTTATTAAAATGTCCATGCTGTGGAAATAGATTCTTTAAAATGTGTACGACCTCTGTGTCTGGCAGTGTGACTTTTGGGGCCTGCACGCCTCTCCCTCTAATCATTTTGTAGGGGTTTTCCCCATGGCTTGTCATGTATGTCCTTAATCATTTGCCGCCGGTAGAGCTTTTTGCTTTCCGCTATTTCGTTTTTTAAAAGCGCTCTGAGTCTTCTGTAATTTTCCAAGGCGAGAATCTCGGCCTCCCGGGTCCTGTGGCGTTTTTTGAGCTCCCTTTTGGCTCTGTTACAATCCGCCCGTTTTTGCGCTATGACGCTGTTCCACCAGTGTTTTGGCTGGCATGTAGCCCTTCTTGGGTGAGGGCGCTTAGTAGCTCTACTGCAGGCCCTTTTGAGGGCGTCATGCAGTTATTTTGGGGTGTGGGGGGGAAGTTGTAAGGATTGCCTTCTTGAGTTCGCTCTTAAAGACTTCTTCGTCCTTGATCCTGTAGTACATCTTACTTCTTATAGGCAACGCTTTTGCTGCAGTTCTAGCGTAAACTCAACACAGTAGTGATCGCTGAGGTTTTCTTCTTCAGTGAGCACTGTCCAATCTTTTATTTTACTGGCTATTGTGTCGTTGCATAATGTTAGGTCGACCGTTGACTGATATCCAGCCCTGTGAAAGGTCGGGTCTTTGCCGTCATTCTGAATATACAAGTCCAGGCTGGCGGCCCATTCCATCAAAATATTTCCTCTCTTGTTGGTACGCCGCGACCCCCATGTTTCCGATGCCGCGTTGAAGTCTCCTGTAACGACTACGCCCTTTCCATTTATGGCTTCAGGTATTGATATTCCTATTTCACTGAGTAGTTCCTCGAGTTCGTCCAGGCTGCCTTTGGGGCTGCTGTAACAAGAGTACAGCCTCCATCCTTCTAGCAATTCTACCCATACAGACCCGGGCCCGCTTCCGTGTTTTGTGATTTGCGCGGAAACCGGTTATTATAATTGCTGCACTCTTGGTTCGACTATAAAACCATTCCTTTTTGTTTGTTGCCATCGCTTGATTTGGTTCGCTCACCGCCACTAGCTTGGCTATTCTCCTTGTGGCTATCTCTTCGACCATGTCATGTGCGTATCTACTTCTGTTGCAGTTTACTTGATTATTTTAATCATGTCATTGCTGTTGTGTAGAAGTTGTTCCTTGGTTCGCTGGTTGTTGGAAAAGGGGCCGCCCCTCTGGAGCCTTTTTGTGCCCAGCCATCTGTACCCAGCCATCTGGTATATGCGTATATATCTATATATGTATATATATACGCATATACAGATGGCTGGGTACGATGGCTGGGCACAAAAAGGCTCCAGAGGGGCGGCCCGTTTCCAACAACCAGCGAACCAAGGAACAACTTCTACACAACAGCAACGAACATGATTAAAATAATTCAAGTAAACTGCAACAGAAGTAGATACGCACATGACATGGTCGAAGAGATAGCCCCAAGGAGAAGAACCAAGCTAGTGGCGATATATATGTATATATATATATATATAAATAATAAAAAAAACTAATAAAAGCTTTACTATCTCCCACCTATTTAATAGGAAGGAATGTAAAGGTTTTATCAATACCGTACCAGAATTTAACGTTGGAGATCGGCAATTGCCAGCTAAAGGTATGAGCGATCGATGGAGATATCTTGAAGTCGACTTTGACAGCAATGGCAGAGTTGACTCCACCAAGAATATACTCCTTAATTTACTCAACAGACTCACGATAGCTCCCCTTAAACCCCACCAAAGACTCATATTTTGAAAGACTTTCTCATTCCCCGTCTCCTATATAAACTGGTATCCGGTCGCAGACCATCTTACGCACTCCTTAGTGACCTAGATAAAGAGATCAGAAAGGTTGTTAAGTCGAAATGGCTTAAGCTCGAAAACTCGGTGCCGAACGCCTACCTGTACACGCACACAGCACACGGCGGTCTGGACATTCCCTGCCTCCAAACATTCATTCCCAGACTCCGCCTCTCCCGCCTGACAGCACTACAACACTCCACGCACCTTGGGGTCTAATGGATGCTAACCACCGAGCACTTTAAAAAAGATCTTGCGAAAACAAGGCTTCTTGCGAGCGCTTGGGAACCTCCATTGAGACCGCTACACAAGAGACCGATTACTGGTCTCAACAACTACACAACACGTTCGATGGGGCACATTTTAAAAAAGCACACGAAACGCCCTTTGTACATTACTGGATTAGGGTATGCCCTACCTATCTGGTAAGGAGTATTTAAACCTACTAAAGCTCAGGATCAACGCACTACTAACGCGTGCCAGATTGGCCAGGGGACGCCCGGGCTACAACAAACGTTGTAGGCACGGGTGTCATGCGCCTGAGACGTTGGCTCATGTCGCTCAGATGTGCGATACAACACACAAACAAACCATAAAGAGACATGACGACGTCTGTGATCGCGTGGCACGTCTTCTCCGCGAAAGGGGTCATAAGGTGGTTCGTGAGCGAGTATTCCGTCGACCGGGCGCACCGGGTCTAAAGCCCGACCTCGTAATAACAACACCTACCGAGGTCTGGGTTTTAGATGCCGAGGTTTGCGGCCCGAACCGGGACCTGGCAAAAGCACGGCAAAACAAGATCGCTAAATATGACGTCGAGTTCCTAAGAGCGGCGCTTCCCGACCCGCAAAAACCTCGCAGATTCGGATCCATCACTATCTCTATGAGTAGTGTATGGGACTCCGAATCTGCGAGGACGCTCTTGGGGCTCGGCGTCACGAAGAGGAATCTTATGGATCTCACCGTTTTAACATTGCAAGGAACCTTGAGGATATACCGCTTGCACCGGGTCCATAAGAGCGGGGGCTACCATCAAGCAAGTACACGGACAACTGACTTTTAATTTCAAGTGGACACTTTTTTACCACCATTTTTATTTCTTTTTTTTTTTTTTTTTTTCTTTTATTTAAAATTCACCCTGTTTGGGTATGTAAATACGAACATAGGTATATATAACAAACATGGTAAAATGAGTTATGAGCATTCTCGCTCAAGCTGAGAAAGCGACACAGGATTTCGTACAATCAGGTAGGTGGTAGAGGGGACATGGGCCGCCACAACGACGGCATCTGCAGTCCTCCTTGGGTTCATGAAACCCAGCAGACCGGCATAGTAGATGATGAAATCCGTGAACACTGTAGCGAGTAGTGAGGTGACGACATGGCCGGAGAGCGTCCTTCCAGGCCTGGTTAGTCATAGCTGGTGATAGATAAAACTCTCTGGGAATTAGAGACACTTTTTGAGAATACTCATGCCGAAACGTTTCCAGAGCGACTGTCTGCGGCAAATTAAAGCGGTCTACGAGTTCATCAATAAATGATACTGAACCCGCGAGCATGTACACTAATCTGTTGCGCGAATTTGACGGAAGGCCAAGTACTCGCTTCAAGAAGGCTGGCTTCACCCCTATCCATCTGCCATAACTGCGAAGTGCTAAGATGTTTCCATGTCACTTGAATTCCGTAAGCAGCTACGGATGCCACTTTGAGCGTAAATAATGTCATGGCCGTCTGGACTGACAACTGTGTTGGGTTTCTGATACCCGCTGCCGCGATAAGTGCTTTTCTACAACGCTCAGTTACATGCTGTGAAAAAGTTGTACCTCGAGACGAGAAAATTACCCCGAGATAGCAAAAGGTCTCTACAAACTGCACTTGCTCACCGTGAAATCGCAGTTTATCTGCGCGGGCTCGTTGCCCGCCACGCCGAAACTTAACAGCCTTGGTTTTTGACACGTTTACTATGAGGCCATTCTGCGAGAAATATTCATCCAGTGTGCAAAGAGCAGCCTGCAGGTCAGTACGGATTCTGCTGAATATTACCAGATCATCTGCGTAGAGCAGGGTCATGACCGTTGAGTGCCGCTCTTTCATGATGCGTGGCAGATCACTGAGTAACGTTATAAATAGCAATGGGCTGAGATTGTCGCCTTGCGGATACCCAGTCGTCTGGTCAAACGTGTTATGCTCGCACACACCATCATCGAGAATAATTTGGTTAGCCCTCAGAAGTGCGCAGAGTAGGGTGAGCATTCGCGGTCCGACTCCGGCCTGTCCCAACTTCTTTAAGACAATGTTACGGGGTGCGATGTCGAAGGCTGATTTTAAATCAATAAAAACCGCAAACAACGAGAGTTTTTTCCGGTTTAATGAGATTGTGATCTGCTCGAGAAGTACTTCGCAGGTTGAGATAGTGGAACGCCCGGTCCTGAAGCCATGCTGCTCATCTGGAAGAAACCCCAGTGCTGTCAGAAAATCCGTGAGACGTCTTGTCAGTATGCTTGAGAGTAGTTTGTAGGCACAACTTCTTTTTGATATCGGCCGCCATGCAGCAGGGTCCGAAGGATCTCCTTTTCCTTTTGGAATTACTTTAAGAAGGCATTCATACCACTTGGCTGGCAGAGCGCCCTCAGAGAGGCATCTGTTAAAAAGGGACTGCCATATAGGCACGAGGAGATGTCCCTGCCGAAGGTGTTCATTCCTTACAAGATCTGGTCCGAATGCCTTGTTATTTCGTATACGAGCGAGAGCAACATTGACTTCGTCTAGACTAAACGGTTCATCAAGAGCCTCAGAGAAAAATCTCTCGGGAGTTTCGAGCTCGTACGAAATAGGAATCTCGAGAGGTACCGTATCCGCGTGGGTGAAAGCTGCTTGAAAGTGGCCCAAGAGTTTTTCAGATGGGATTGGACAGCTCGTAAAGTTGTGAGGCTGTCGTATAATGAGGTGGGGTTCTTGTTGTGCTTTTAGTATGAGGAGGCGTTCTTGATGGTCAGCAAATGACCGCCTCTTGAGGTCTTGAAGCTTCCGATAATGTTGTCGTGTGATTGAGTAAATAGCCGCCGCAGCTGGGTCATATGACGATTGGTGGAGGGCTCTAAGTAGAATTTGCCTCAGCGCAAAGCATTCTCTGTCGTACCAGCGAGGAGAGCGCCGCATATTTGGAAGTGATTTAGAAGCTGAGTTTATAAGGACGCTTTATTATAAAATAAATAAATAGTGTGAAAAATTTATACTTCAGCTATGTCACCTTATTTTGAATTAAGATTGTAAGATAATATTTGAAAAATGCCAAATGAAACCAACAAAAACAAACCGAACTCTTCCCAAGATTTTGTATCTTAACGTGGCTTAAAAAGCTTTTAATCTTCTCCTCTTAAATAAACCTCCTCTTTTTTGAGAAGTTGAATTACTGGCGGTGAGAAGTGGATCGATATACAGACAAGGTCGTGGCTAACACTGCTGCGACTGGTGGGACGGAGGAGGCATGATACCTTACGAGTTTCTGCAGAAATAGTAAACAATTAGCAGTGAAAAGTACTACCAACCGTCCCGATAGCCAGTAGCAAGCAATCATCAAAAAGCGCTACACTTATTTAAAAGCACCTTATGAGCCTTGCTATATATGTATATATAACAGAAAAATGGAATGTGGAGCGGGACTAAGTCATGCCATTGAGGTAGGATGACCCATGTCCGACAAGTATTTCTCGGCAGGGATCCGCTGTCTATGCACAGTACATATTTTCTTTGGTACGCCTAGTCCCTAATTGCCATCACACATAAAACTCGTTAAAGGTCGACAATTATAGATTTTTCGGTGCGACTATATTACGCTGCCAACTGTTTTGGACCAGAATTACGCACGCATATGTGCAGCAAGGGCTCGGCGAGAGTTGGACCGGCATATTAACAGGAATACCATTAGTAGTACCACCGTCGCCAGCAGGTGTTTGGTGACCCCTGCAGTACGAGAAAGCGCTTGCACGCTCTAACGGGCTGTAATACAACAGCTGATGTCAGCCTTGCATACGAGGACACCAGAAGTACTTCAATAATTGGCGTAATGTCTGCTATGGTAATAAGCGCGTCTATATATGACGCCAGATTACTTTGTCCTGATATATTTCGTTTCGTACCTAATGCCATAAAATTCTCATCCTTAACTCCTTGTTCCTACTACGGCAGCTAGCTTGCGGTATCGCGTTTAGAGTGAACATTTCGTCTTATTTTTTGACTGAGTGTCGTTGCCATTCACTTAGTTGGAGCCATTTTCTGTCGCTACGTCAGTGAACAGAGGCCATTTATAATAGTAGGGCGAAAGGCAAGTGGAAGAGAGAAATACAAGGTAGATTGGCAGTCTGTTCTGTGCGATTCAAATAAGTGCGGCATGCAAAGCGACATGTTGTCGTCTACGTCATACGTTCGCCAAGAATCCACTGCAGTTCATGCGCACGCGAACGTGGAAGGCCCCCGGGGGTGGAACGCAAGAACGGAGGAAGATGCACTTATGGGTGACCGGGTAAGCCTTTAGGATTACTTCTATCTCTGCGGCGATCAGACCATCATCTCTCGCCTGCATGTATGATCCGCTTGACGACCTGTCTCTCTCTCTCTCTCCTTGGCTCACTGCCACCGCTTCACTTGCCGTCTCAGGCGGCAGAACCTCCGAATAGACGAGGCTGAGAGGCCGAGAGTAAAACACGAAAAGGAGAGAGAAATAAGTCGGAAAGCAGCTGCATACCAAAGTTGGCTCCGCTACTGCGTTAGTGTTCTGCCTGCTGATGCTGCTGCTTGCTTAGAATGCGACCGTAACACAACTTCCCCTACAATATTCACCATCGACTTCACAAAAGCGCTAGCTGAGCAGACGTGTTACGCTTCTAGCAGGAACAGCCAGCACCATTGTCACCATCATATGGCCTTTTTTATCCACCTAATTTCTAGCTGCGAGAAAGACACAAAATTGTTCATCTATATATACATATATATACATATATATAGACAGCCAGCGAACGAGAGAGAAAGAGAGAGAAATAAAAAAATAAACTAGACCTTTTATTATGTATGCATGTAATCTGTAGACTCAAACCACAAACAGGTCCTTAGGCGTGACAACGACGTGTCTTCTGTGTCTTACGAGATACGACCGCCCTGCCACGCACCGCTGTCCTAACGGCGTTCTAATCTTTGTCGAGCTGGATATACCCGCGCATGCGACAGTGCTGCGACAAGCCAAGTCAGTCTCGGACCGTTTGTTAAGGCAGCGAGGGACTTTTCCTGCCCACATATGGCGGCGGCCGGTAGCTCTATCGCTTTGACGTCATCGGTCGTGCTGGACTCCGTCATGGCAACGGGCGTTCAGCTGTGCTGGAAGATGATGGCATAGAGATACTCTTCTCTCGTTCGACGCACACGCTGAGGCACGCCCACCGGTCTCGCTACAACCGCAGCTCCCCCCCCCCCTGCTCCCCGGGGGAAGGCGGAGGACAATCGTACGTAGACGACCAGATGGATATGAAATATATTCGCTAATGGATGATGATACGGTCAATCCCTACCGAGCAGCAGGAATGAGCTAGATGAATGAACGCGACGTTGGGGAACATTAGCCTACGTGTGTTTCTGTATGCATACAAATACCACCACCACCACCGCCACCACCATTACCACAAACAGCGGCGGGCGACAGTAGCAGCCACAGCGACAACGGATACAACAAGCTCATAAACGAGGTACGTGTAAGGAGATTAACGACTGCGACATCTACAATCTAAACGATCTTCTTAGCAGCGTCAGTACCAGCCGCCCTATTGGCCAAAGTGTCAAACCATGGAGCTGGTCGCCGTTTGCTTTCCAATTCTGCGACCACCAATTGCAACTCCTCAATGTGAGCTCCCCCGGGGCTACTTCGTTTGGTCTACATAGATATCGAATGCTTCGACTGGCGGATAGCACGTAACAGTTTAGTTGTTGCCGAGGCGCTCCTTTGAATATAGAGACGCTCTTTTGATAGTCTCCGTTGAGATAGTCTCCGTTGAATTATGACGAATGATCTCATCTAACGTATATTTGCTTTCCATTCTCGTCCGTGTGCACCTGAAGGGAGAGTTTGGCATTCTCCCTTTTTTTGTCATAGAGACGGTTACTGGCTATATATGATACTCATAAAAAAGAAATGTATTTAATTGACATGATAACTGAGTTATAGCCTCTGTCTTTATTAGCGCGATTAGTCAAGCGTTGCAAACAATGTTCAATTGCCGTCCTAACTCTATACTCAGTAAATATGTGGTCCTCACTGGTTAGCCGATAATCAATAGCATCATCGGGCTTTATTTGAGTCACAATCGCATTGCTTTATATCACTAGTATATTAGCGTAAATATGAGTACTGCTGTCTTTTCGCGTACCAGCCTCCTTTATTTGTATACCTACTGATCTCATCTAACAAAATTAACGTATGGCTTATTGAACGTAGTTAATTTTTTACACGTTTCTATTTGGGCTACCCACATCTTATGATACAACTAATTTACCCACCCTGGATGTTAATTAACCATAATAATCTTATGATACAACCAGGCTTTAACTGGCTACTAGGCTCGGTAGTGGTAGGACTGGTGCAACATCCGCGACAACATAAACAGCAATACGGAATGAATTTTAAGGCACATAGGTTGGCCCTCATTGTGAACGATCAAGAGCTTACCTCACTAATTCAACTGTAAGAAAACGTCCTAGAGAGTCTTTCAAAGTTAACTTCTTGGCGTCGGGAACCATTCCTCTTGACTATTTTCCATTGGCTAAACAAATTGATTTTCCTCAACTGACTACACCACGCTATGGGGTGTCCGTGAGTTTGTATCAAATGCGGCGGAAGTTGCCGCACAATCTAGCGATACATTAAGGTGATCAAAACATAACTACAAGCTAGCTACAACGGCTATTAATGCATTAAAAGCAATGCCACGGAAGTAGACAGAGGTTAGCTGAGGAGGTCGATAGTGGGGATGTTGGATTGCATAGATCAATAAATATTTCCCGCACATATGAGGTCTTCTACTCATTACATCGAAAAATTGATTATTTACACTCTCTAGCCTGTCTTTGGCGCCTCGGCATTTCATTACTGTGTTTTTAACTGTTTAAGGTCAAGTAGTAGACAACAAGATCTACAACACATTCAACAATGAACTCAAACCGTCTTAGAAGTAGATCGCGACTCTCGTGAAATAAAAGCACAAAATATCAACAGTAACAAGAAGTCCGGCGATCTGCGGCGAAGAGAGAGAGGCAAACATCTTCGCGTTCCTTGTCGGACGAAGGAAACGTTCTGTGTCAGGAAAGCAATCGAGTTTTATTTCAGTAGAGCGCCAACATCTGTATTCTTTCTTATAGATTCATTGATACCGGCTTTTGTAGCATGCCCGGACTGTAAAGACATGTTAAATTAGACACAACTTGGTTGTATTTGAATGCTTGGCTATATATGTTTTGTAGAATTACTTATTATGACGTTGAATTAAATCTGCTGATAATTAAAATATATATATAAACTGTTTTATCATAATTTAGAAGAATATATATAATGTTTCACGGCGTTGCTATATATAAAAAATATACATATATTTAAAAATAATAAAAAATCAAAATGATATGATTGCAGTTTATTAACACCTCGCTTGGGTAAATTAGGAAATGGTGTATCGCATCGAGATTGAATCAGTAACTCCTAGTATCAGAGCCGCCGGCCATCTTCCCCCCCCCCCCCTGAAGCATTCCATCCTCATAGTGCAACTAACACTTTAAGGTTGTTTTACTTCAAATGTTTCCCATCTGGAATCTATCAAAGATTCCACAACAAAGCCCGGGCTTTAAATAGCGGCGCAAAAACAGAAAAGAGATTTTAGCTACTTCATTTCTCGCTTGAAATGCCAGAAATCAGAGCCTCGGAAATCTCTTCGACGGAATCTGTTTTGCCCAGGTTCCCAGGTACTTAGACAATAACCAGTTCCTCTTTTTCGTTTCCAATCTTCTGCTCTCCAATTCTCTGCTGAGGCAAATGGAACAGGATTACCCTCAATTATCTGGTCTTCTATGTTATAGGAAGCATCCTGTCTGTGCTATTGTCCAAACAACAGACAATCTGGCAGATCGACAGAACTGTTTCACCGTTAGATGTTGCAATGCAATTTATAGCAAGGCTGGGTACCAGGTATACATACATCTGGATCTAGTGAAGCCTTTAATATTCTCCCATCGTTGTAAGGTGTCTAGCTGTAGTCGGAATAATCCCAGAACCACTTGCGAGGTGAACCCGCGCTGGTGATTCCCAAGGTCTGAGGTCTAGACGAGCTAATAGAGTGCTACTTCCACTCTAACGATAAATACGCAAAGCATAAATGTTGATCATTGACATATTAAACAACAGAATACACTTCTGCACTCACCAGTCAGTGTCTCAAATCACTTAGGATCAGTAAGCGTTTGTGTAAAAGTTTGTCTGCAATTTTAGTAGGTGAAAACTCTTTATATAATTCAATTATCAAATAATAGGCAATTTTTTTAAAGTACATTGCATTGAAAGATTTGTAGCAGTTACTTTATTCAGCGCTGTGTGCATCCACATATAACAACAACTTTTTAGCATAGATCTACATTACCGCTTGGATGCTGGCAACGGAGATCGTATGGCCGAGACGTTTCTCCTCTAAAGGCGCTTTTTAAACACAACGAAAGGGGAACGCTACCTCCGTCCTTAAGATACTCATAGAAAGCACTGCGGGACCACGGCTGCCCTATCTAGGATCACGCGCAGTTATATTAACGAATGACCGACCGCCTGAATAAGCTCAATCCTTTGCATATTGGTTAGAATGGCGAAACATTACTACGCAGGTTTTTATTCCTGGGCGTTGCGAGCCAATATTAAATGTAATTGCCAACCTTCAGGAGATATTCAGGTCATATAGCTGAAACTTACTCTATAAACCGGCTTTATATACTAGCAAACTAACAATTCAGAACACTTGGACGAAATTAAATCATATTTTTTAAAACTACTTGTTATACACTTTGTTACGGATCAGCAACTGGAAAACTTGCAAAATCTCACCAAGGCAATCGGCCGAACGTTGACGAGCTGTTAATCCCCCTGACTAAAACCATCTTCATCACTAGAAGTTCAAACAAGTTTAATTATAAAATTACAAATTGTACAAGGTTAACGACATATATGAGCAGTGTGGATAAATATCCGGGGTTTAGCTCACAATATAGATAAACCTTTAAGTTTATGTTTTTAACTCTGAACCAATATAGTGGCGCCTAAGTAGCTTTTGGTATCGGAAATTCTCAAGATTCACGGTTAGAATCAGAAGTGTTCAAGACCCACGCCAGATTTGGTGTCAGAAGTTCTCCAGACCCACATTTGATCTTAGAGTCCATAAAACGCAAATCACATTTAGTGTCGGAAGTGTTTTCGAGACACTGGTGCCAAAACTTATCAAGGCCCACGCCTTCGTTTTTGAGACTATTGTCATATTTGGTATCTGAAATGTACTTCAGGTGACAGAAGATTCAACTTGTCGACAAAACCTAATCAATAAAACTCAGAAGGTGGCTTCCTTTAGAGCCATGTCGTCGAAGTCACAAGGACTGTGTCGCAGGAGCTGACATTCCTCTTCCTAAGAGAAAGCTCAGTCAACAACGGCTCTCACTACCACTCCATCGCTGACTATTAATATTATGAATTTCTTAAACTTTCTAAGTTCCAAGCCCCAGATGGCGGGACTGACAACGTGAAATCTGGAAATTTCTATTCGGAGACCGTGCGTCAAGTCAGTTGAGCTGTACAAATTGCTATGAAAGAAGAGTGAATGCATGACATAGTTTATTGAGTACTTGCACCTACACTCGAGAGTATACATCATTTGTCCTGAGTGGCTTCCCAGGAAAGGCAGGCTTATATTTTAGCCTACAATGTGGCGGCGGCGGAGCGCACAACTAATAACATGACAATAAAACCGACAAGATATCAAGATAAAATCCACAAACTCCATAGTTTTGGTTCGTATTGACTGATCGAGATCAATCGCCTCCGCAGTGAGCGGACGTGTATTGTGACCGCTCCGCACTGACACCATATAGAGTTATGTGCGTTTGGTTTACTTAATCGGTTTTTGTGTGTTGCACGCTGACTATTTTTGGCTTGTCCTGCAGCTGTTTGGCCCGACTGTATTGCCTGCGTCAACTGACTCAGTGCCAAAATAATAGCTCTTAATTGTGCATTTTGCAACGACTCTACGTCTGCCGATAAGATCGAATGCTACTCGCTTGATTTCATTGCGATCAAACATCCTAAATTTCAGTGATGCAGGTGCTAATACGCAGAATCTGGCGTGCGTGACCTCCAAGCAAAAGCACCCTACCGGTAACTGTTCAACGATGATTTGCAAAGAATGGAAGACCTGACTTGGTTAGTAGTACTTAGTTAACGACTTGAGATTTTTTCGAGTATAGGTCTGTGCTATTTGGCTGTAGATATGAACACTTTCTGCGGTTTGCATAGTTTCTTCAAAATAAAGTATTACTAATGGTAGGTAACAAACGGTCTATCAGAGAGGGTCTCAAGAGAAACCGGTATACCGCAAGGGTCCGTACTCTATCCATTTTGTTATATTATTAATATCGGGTC
Organism: Dermanyssus gallinae; assembly: GCA_003439945.1. Classification (NCBI taxonomy): domain Eukaryota; kingdom Metazoa; phylum Arthropoda; class Arachnida; order Mesostigmata; family Dermanyssidae; genus Dermanyssus; species Dermanyssus gallinae. The sequence continues at coordinate 659,189 of QVRM01002067.1, forward strand.
TGAGCTGGCCGAGTGCAAGTCAAGCCTAGAACCACCGCCCTGAGTTAGCTTCACTACAATTGCTTCAGGCCACGCCAATCATGCGTCTCAAATCATGTTTTCCGAAGTCTGGCGCGCTCAACCACACACACACAGCCATAGCAGAGAACGTTCGCTTACGATCAAGCGGCTGAGAGCAATCATTGCGCTACTGTTATCGACCGGTCTCTGCGGCCGATATTCAGATTCTCACCGTTGTCCGGAACAGCAGGAAGCGTGTATTCATCTCTCCGATTGCCCCCGGCATCACGGCCTCGGGCATCCATCGGAACAGCGCGACCAAACCTGAAGCCTAGCTATCAGCCTGAAAACTACTCTCTAAGTGCAATACATACTCGTCGTTTTGCCTATTCCTGCAAGATGAAGACGGGAGAATAGTGCTCGACTCTGATTTCTAGGCGTCGGGGTCTGCCATAAAGTCCTTTCCTCTGCGGCACAAGGACGTGACGGTAAAATGCAATGGTGTTGCCGCCATTGTCACTTACAACGGTAGCTCCTCCCCCTGCTAAGCCTAATCAGGTGCCCCAAACGAGACCACATTGGGGTAGTCATTGAAACCATATAAATCTAAGTACTCGTTCGACGGCAAAACAAGATGCAGTTGATTGTGTGATCTCCTACAGTGAGCCCAACAATGTTAATCTGATTTTTCTGTGTGACGGTTGATTCAACCAGACCCTAACGGACGCCAAGCTCTCTCTTAACAATACTTTTCCATGCCCCGGTTTCGATATACCCGGTATGATTACCATCGTAGTCGATTTACTCACTCCGCACAACAATTTTGTTGTTTCTAAGCATCTAACTCTGGTGATAGTCTCTGCTGGACGCAACAAGTCAACAAACGCTGCGACGCGGTGTTCATTTTTACTGTCAGTTTAACGGACCCGTGACCATTATTGGAGATTTTTTTTTAAAGAGTACTAACTGGAAAATGCGGTTGCACACACGGACACCACTGCAGGGAGTCCCTGCAAGTGTGGGCCGGTAGTGTGGGGCTCCAACCCACTAAAAACCAGTCATGTCCCCGTCCCCCAACTGACCGGGAACTGCTTGCGCATGCATCAAACAGTCAGAGGGGGCGAGTCTTCTTACTCCTGGCGAAAGTTGTCCCTGGGAGCCGCAGGGAATCGCAAAAGTCGCAGCTTGTTGGCCGATGTCTTAGCTTGTAAAATCTTGTTAAAAACCGCTGTTGTCAAGTTCCAGTGTTCCAGGGATTCTGTCATCTTCAGAACGACGTCGCGTAGATTAAAAATGTGCGTATTCATTAAAGTCCTCAAGGGGTGACGCTGCTCCACCCATGCGGGACACGCTAGAGTTGTGTGCTCTGGAGTGTCCTCGAGTCCATTGCCGCAGTGAACGCACATGGGGCTGGGGGCCTTCCCGATCCTGAATAGGTACGACTGAAAGTCGCCGTGCCCCGTCAAAATCTGGGTCGTGTGGAAGGTGAGCTCCCCACCGGGCCGGTACAGCCAGTCCTTGATGTTAGGGACCAGCTTGCGGAGACTGGCACCTGGGTCCCCCTCCGCCAGGCCATCCCACTCCCCCTGCCATAGCTGCAGTGTGTGTTGCCGTGCCTCTTCCTTCTTAAGGCTCTGGTCGCCCCACAGGCGGCGGCGCTCTTCTGCCTTCAGGTCCCATGGGATAGTGCCCGCGAGCACGAGCGCCGCCGCTGTGCTAATTGAGCGGTACGCCATGGTGACCCTAAACGCTCCGACCCGTTGAGCCTGCCGTAAGCGGGTTCTATTTGCCTTAGTCTTCAGAGCGTTGGTAGGCCAGGCCGGAGCCCCGTATAAGGCGACTGACTCGGCCACGGACGTAATAATCCTTCTTCTTGTTTGTTTAGGGCCGTATGTGTTTGGCATGAGGCGCGCTAAACTATCGGCGATCTTCAAGGCCATTCTGACGCCCGCCGTAGGTGTTCAGTACCCCGGAGGCCCCGGTCCAGGAAGACCCCGAGGTACTTTGTAGTATTGACTACAGCAATCTCCTGGTCCTCCAGGACAAGGTGCGGCGGGGGCAAGCCCATCCGACCCACCAGGAGAATAGCTTCGCTTTTAGCGGGGGCCAGGGTAAGCCCCGTTATTTGCATCCAGTGCGCTATGTCGAAGAGGGCTTCATTCGCACGCGCCTCAAGCTGGCCCATTGTCCGGGCCTGGACGGTGAGGATCAGGTCATCAGCGTAGGCGAGCAGTTCGGGTGGGAGATCCCCCAGCCGCAGCACGTCATCGTACGTGATGTTCCATAGCAGGGGGCCTAGTATTGAGCCCTGCGGCACCCCTGCGGTCATGTTAAAAGTTTGGTCGTGTGAGTGGATAATCCTGTCGTGTAGGTAGCTCGATAAAATCCGTCTTAAGTAAAAGGGCACCCTTTTCCTGTGGAGAGTATCGAGGATGACTCTCCACGGGAGGCTATTAAAAGCGTTCTTCACGTCCAGTAGTATTGCTAAAAATAGATCTCGGCGTCCGGGCGGGGAGTCGCGAATGCTTTCGGCCTTTAGTTGGATTTTCTTTATCGCTGCAATGGTGAAGCGACCTTTACGAAACCCATATTGGGCCTCGGAAAGGAGGCCGTTCTCCTCCGCGAACTCTCGGAGTCGTGCCTCTACGATGCACTCGAAGGCCTTGGCCATGGAAGGCCGAGAAGCCGAGAAGGCATATGGGCCGGTACGAGCCGGGGCCCTTAGGTATTAGCACGAGGTCCGCGGCCTTCCATGCGGTAGGGAACAAGCCCGTTCGAAGCATCTCCGTCGCCGCGGCGGCCGCCGCCTCTGGGTATTCCTTCAGCAGGAGCTTAACCGCGAGGACGTTGATCCCGTCTGGGCCTGGTGCCTTTCCCGGCTTGAGGCGTTCCCCCACTGCGAGAACTTCGTGCGGGGTTACCTCTGGTATGCTGTCCTCAGACTCCCCTGTGTCTTCTAAGTACGGGGTTCGGTCAAAGGGCGGGAGCCGCGGGAAGAGTGCCGTGACTGCTTCCCGGGTTTCCTCCGACGTAAGCTCCACCCTTCGTTTGAAGGGGGGAAAACCCCGCACCATCTTATACGGGCGGCCCCATGGGTCGTCCTCCAGCTCTTCGAGAAAGGCTCTCCAGGAGCGTTCCTTGCTCCTGGAGATTTTCCTACGCAGGCCGGCTCGCAGCCTTATATATTCCGCGCCGTGTTGCAGGGCAGCTTGCCCCTCAGGCGCGGCTCGCCGAGCGCGAGTGAGGAGACGCCGTGCCCGGATGCACCTTTTCCTGAGGCCTCCTATTCCGCTCGTCCACCAGTTCTTCGGGGTCCTTCGATGCAACCGGTGTGCTCCGCGGCCCGTGACGACTCTACAGACGGCCTTGAGGAGGTTTTGGAGGCCCGCGGGTGTTGTTGGCATCCCGTCCTGGTTGATAAGGGTCCTAAGGGACTCCCGGACCTCGTTGACCCCCTGGCGCCTGGTTGTAGGACGAAGCGTTGTGGGCGGTCCCTCGCGGGAGATGGTCACGTAAAACTCAAGTATATGATGGTCACTTAGAGATTCCTCGTCTATTAAAACCTTCCAGTTTAAAATCCTATGTGCTTCCCTTCTTCTTGTTATTGTAAGATCGATGCACGAGGTGTGCCCAGCTCTGTGGAAGGTGGGCGTGCCCGTGTTAAGAACAACTAGGTCCTCCGCCGCCAGCCGCTCGAGGACGGCGTGTCCTCTTCGGTTGGTGGCCATAGAGCCCCATGTAGTGGAAGCTGCGTTAAAATCTCCGGTTAAGACTAGAAGTGGCACGTCGTTTCGGTTAAAAGACTCTGTCAAGTTGTCTAAGAACCTATGAAAGCCTTCGAGAGGGGCGTTGGGACTGCAGTAGCAGGAATAAAACCGCCCAACGCCCGTTAGATCCACCCAAGTAAAACTGTACCCGCTGCCGTGTCCGGAAACCCGGAGGCGACAGCGGTTGTCTAGTAAAATGCTTGTCAAATTGTTTGCTTCTGTAAAAAGGTCCGGGGTGCCGTTTTTCGCCCACCGGACGTTGGGCTCACTGAGAAGTAGCAGATCTGTCCCAGACGTGCTACTAATTTCCTGGAGCATGTTGTGGGCACCCATGTTCCGGTTGCAGTTCAGCTGTAATGCTTTAAGAGTAGTTGTCATATACGTTGTTTAAGATTCGCCCGTGTTTGACTGCTTTGTGGATCGGGAGTCTATGGGAGGAGATGGTTGCCCCCTCTTTCGACTCCTTTGCGTTACCAGGGTGAACCCGTCCTGGTCCTGAGCGCCTCTGGGATGGTCTCCTGCTGTGGGGTGCACCGTGCTTTGGTCGAGAGCAGACCCTGTCGAGAAAGGCGGCAGCCTGCCTCGGTTGCCAGACTGGTTGCCGCCGCGGCGAAGCTCTGCAAGTTGGGCTCTGTACGTAGGGCAAGCAGCGGCGTTGGCCGCGTGCCCCTCCTCGCCGCAGTTGTAGCATTTGGGGTTTTGAGTGCATTCCCTCGACAGGTGCCCCAGTACCCCGCATTTGTGGCAGCGCCTGGAGGTCGCCGCTTCAAATGTGCACGAAGTGGTTGTGTGCCCTACTCGCTAGCACTTCTGGCACGTGGGGACGGTGATCCATTTCACAATGGGGCAGGATAGCCATCCCAGTTGGACCCGCTTCAGGTCCAGCGCTCGACGGGCATCGGGCGGCGCCACACGGACGAGCGCCGACCATCTTCCGGTAGCCCCCTTTCGAGGGGGGTCCACCATTAGTGGCCCGTCAAATCGAGTTCCTCTGCGGAGCGCCTCCTTGACTTCCTTTGCCGTTGTCCCCTCCATGATGTCTCTGACAATCAGACGCTTGAGGGAGGACCGATCGAGGCTCGCCTCGCCCTCCCCGGCCGCCTGAAGGGCACCGAGGAATGCGCTGGCCCCTCCTGGCGCCGCCTCCGTCACTACAAGTCTCACGTCCCCGCTGGGAAGGTGTTGTGCCCGTTTGACCGAGACCTTGAAGAAGCCGGGGTCCACCTTGGCCCTAAGATCCCTAATGGTCTCTGCGTAAGTCTTTCCTTCCTTTATTTTAAGTAGAACGGTAGTCGTTGGCGTGGACGTGGGACTTTTTGAAGCCTCGGCAACCCGTTTTCCCGCTACGGGGGTAACCGCTAGGCGCAGCTCGTGAGTGCGGGCTAGGCACTCGAGGAGCTTGTCGACTCCCGTCCGCTCTCCCTCGCTGGTCATGTAGCAAGGGATCGCCGGTAGGTCTTCTGGGCCCATGAGGGCCTTCGCCTTTATTAGTACTTGCTCCAGGAGAATCTTGTGCTGGAGCAGCGTCGCGTCTTTGGGGAGCCGAAGTGCCACCAGCGCCCTGGTAGTCGACTCCCCGTCGTCTCCCGACTCCGTTATTCGGCGGGACAGTACCACGCCTGCCTTGTATCCGGCTTCCCCGGCAATGCCCTGGAACTGGCAGGCCATGTTCCTCCAAGTGGCACTGTCGGATGCGTCCCCCTCTCTGGCCACAAGCACCCGGAGGGGACTATTCCTTGTTATGCTGGCTCCGAGGGTTGTCACCCTCGTGTAGACAGCTGAAGGCCAGTCTTCTGAGAGGAGGCTTTTGAGATCCTCTTCGGTGTCACAGCCCTCGATCATTTTATTGATCTTTTCGGCCTGCCTTTCCAGGGCAAAGCCTTCTGGGGTGCATTGGCATCCTGAGTCCGATGTATTGTTTTCCGTTTGTGTGTCTGCGTTCGTTCCTTCTGGCCTGTTAAGTGCCACTTGAGCCTTCTTCTCTCTACAGCCGCCCGGAGTTGCTCCACCAGAATCTTCACGGCCGTATCTAGAGTTTTTCGTCCGCTGACATAGGCGCAGAGCTCTCTTGTCAGTTCCGCGACGTCGGAAAGGCCACCAGGGAGTGCCGTTGAGGGCCCGCCATCCTCCTCTTCGGCGATAGTTTGGGGGGCCACGCGCCCGAGCTTACCATGGTCCTTTGGGGGCGAACGGAACATCGCCGAAGTAAGTAAATAAATAAACATAATTAAATTGAATTAATAAAAGAGGGATAAAATAAATAAATATTAATATGTAAAAAAACGCTGGGATTTGTACTTCGTTCTACTTGATCGAAGTCCGAGGCGTTGCCCCTGCACCGCCGGCTATTACTCGCACAGTCTATTACCACCTCTAACCACTGCTTGTGGTGTGTGGCAAATATACACACTAGTATATACACTTCGAGCGCGTTATATACAGGAAAGCACCGCGGCAGCACGAACTATGTACACTTGCAGGGTGTATATACAGAATTATATACACTGGCCTAACTGCGCTAGTCAACTAATGCCACTACTTGTAAACAAGCGAGCCGGTAGCACCGGTCGTTCTCAAACGTTCGAAATCGAACGCTCGAACTCGCTGCGTAAACTTTGCGTCAAAAAACAGTTTCACGGTGTCTTTTGCAGTTTTTTTAATGTCACGCCAGATTCTTCACCGGGTTAACTTCCAGGTGCGATTGGCCAGCCCGCTAAGGGCCTCAGGTTCCCGCACCTTTCAGCTAATGAACACGGAGCAAAACACGACGTGGCCGCACGAATCGAATGCCAGAAGCAGACTAACTCAAATCTTATAACTAAGATTGGAGACCTTACCTACCTCAAAGCGACTGGACTATTGCGGAAACCTCTAGTACTAAATTAATGGAAGCGTTTTCGTCAACTGCAGCGTTGAGAACAACCTAATCCGTCTTATCGATAGTTCCACGGATTAAACCAGCTTCACCCTCGTTATTCTCCTGACCACTCATTATGACGCCTCTAACAACGCTAACATCCGCGACCCCATAGTCAGCCACCACAACATCGTATCGTTCAGTATGAAAACGGACGTCCTTAAAGTAGTTCAATTTTTATATGAGTTTAATTTATTTTTAAGTGAATATTGAGATAATGGCCGAATACTTCAATCTGGTCGACTAAAGCGTATTATTTTTGAACTGCTATGACGTTCACGCGGTGCTGTCGAGTTCTAATCGAAGCCTCCTCATGTGGTCAACAAGCTAGTAGGAAGCTTGATAGTTTGCGCTTTTAGTGGGTTCCTGTTTTGCTACTTACTATACGATAAATATAATCTCCGTTTTTATCTATATTCAGCCCTGTCCCAGTAACCTCTGCTCCATTTATATCAACGTTTTGTGATATTAGTACCTACCGCGGCTCGTCTATCGAACGAGACACCGCTTATGTCTGAAACGCAAATGCAGACACACTATATAAAAAATTGCAATTTTTAGTGGAGCCTTTAAAGCAAATGTTTTAATCGTCCAGTGTCGTGATGTTCCATGGCCTGCACGATTTTCGAAAGAATACTAGTAGTAGAATTCGAATGGGCGGTAGTACATAACCAATTATATGTCCGAGAATAATCTGTTTGACAGAGTCCAGCACGTTTGTTCTGGAATGTGTCAAATCTTCGCTCTATGTGCACGCAACTTTTCGAAATGGAAAACGATTGGCCGCTGTACCTAGCCGCCAACAAGACCATTCATAGTATATATTTAACCAGAACAGTGCGTTTGATAAGCTCTCACAGAACTTGTTGTTGTCAAGATAAAGACGTTCTAGGTCCATCCACGGACATAATTTTTTTTGTAATTCTAGTGAACTACGACTACCATCGTCTGCCGTCCCACAGGGGAGCTGCGTCTCTCTATTGCTAAACATAATATTTGCTTTAGACATAAAATCTTATATTCAGTCAAGTGTAAAATACCTTTTTTTTTAATATTCAATTCAGTTTATTCATCATATCATTGGTAGTTACAAGTTTGCATGTCTTATAATTCACTGTTACAACTAAGCAGGTATTTCACACGTTCCTGCAGTGATTGTGCGTCGATTGACGCGCATCGGGTCAAGTGGTAGCGGTTGATGTTACATTCTCCGCAAAATTTGCACACACATTCGTCAATTTCATAACACGCTCCTTTCAGACATATATAATGGTGATAACCATGCCAGGTTATCCTACACAACAGTGTCCGATTTGTTTGTAGAGCCTTTTTCCACTTATCTGTGGAGAACGCTGGTCCCTCTGTATAGTTCTGTATTACAAAATTAATATTCCTTTCTTCTCTAAACACTAGCTATTGGCCCAAGGCATCTGCACTGAATGGTATTCCGTCAGATATGAGGTCCTTCGTAAAGGTTCTCTCTCGACATAGTTCTAACGCTAGTGTTGCCGATGCATTCCTAGGTAGTCCAAGTGCACGTTGTATAAAGCAGTTCTTAACTCGGTCGATGTTTTTGAGGTCTATCAGTTTAAGGTGAGGCGCAATCACTTGTAAGCTATATCGAACTATCGGTGCAATTTTTATTCTAAAAAGGTTGACGGCGATTTTTAGATCAGTGTCACGAAGTTCTCCAATAAGCATCGTAGCTGCCGTTGCTTTGGCCCGTTTTTCTTCTATGTGCCTTCCAAACGAGAGCCTTGAAGTTAGCGTCACTCCCAAGTATGGGAAGTAACTTACTAACTCTACAGGGGCGCCGTTTATCTTTATACGGCGATCTGCGGTAGCATATGCTCCTCCGCGACTGAAACGTAGGACTTTTGTCTTGTTTATATTTATTGTCAGTCTATTCTCATTGCACCACTTTGCCGATTCGCTGACGTAAAACTGTAAGTGGTCTCGGGATTTTGCGAGAACGACCAGGTCATCAGCATAGAATGCATGTGGTGCTTTTACTTTTCGTAGAATTTCCGTCAGACCTGCCACGTATAGTATGAATAGGAACGGACTTATAGAGTCTCCCTGAGCGACACCGGTTCTCTGTATGATTGGGTCCCTGACGTAATGGTCGCCGTTTTTAATAAAGATGTGGTTATAAGCTAACATGTCATGTAAGAGGTTGTACATCGGGCCCGTAATTGCGTATCTGCTGTGAATAACTTGCAAAAGGCGATCCCTGGGTACGCAGTCAAAGGCGGTTTTAAAGTCAACAAATGCTGCGTAAGTAATTTCCCCTTGAGCCTTCCGTTCTTCTGCATAGTCCAGTACAAACTTCAAAGCGTCTGCAGTTGAGCGTTTTCGAAGAAATCCGTGTTGTTCTGTTGGGAGTTCATTGATTGTGCGCTCGTAGAGCCTCGAGGCGATGAGCGAAGTGAGCACTTTAAATATCACGCTTGTTAAAGAGATGCCTCGGTATGATTTTGGGTCTGTAGCATCTCCTTTGCCCTTATATATAGGTTGCAGGTAGCTTTTTCTCCACTCATCTGGTATTCTACCCTCGCGTAGGCACATATTGTATAATTTTGTTAATGGGGAGCATAACATACAGGTAGTTCAATAAGTTCTTAGAATGAAAACCGAGAATTTTCCAAATCATGTTTTTAAATTTTTCTTATCCGATATACTCCCCGAGAAGCTCAATACACTTTTCCCACCGAGATTTCAGAGCTTTCATACCTCTTGAGTAGAATTCCGCGTCGTTAGACTGAAAATAGGCATTGACAGCAGCCTTAACCTCTTCATTGCTGGAAAAACGCTTTCCACCGAGACTATTCTTCAAATGTCCGAAGAGGAAATAATCAGAGGGGGCCAGGTCTGGAGAATAGGAGGGTTGTTCAATAAGTTCGAACCTCAGTTGGGCCAGTTTTGCCGATGCTTGCCGGGACTTGTGTGCAGGAGCATTGCCCTGGTAAAACGGGACAACCTTCTTCTGCAAAGCGGGCCGTTTCACGATGAGTTCTTGCTAACGGCAGTCCAACAGTCTTGCATAATATTCTCCTGTGATCGTTTTACAGCTCTCAAGATAGTCGACCAGCATTATTCTACGTTGGTCTTAAAAAACTGTAGCCATCACCTTTCCGGTCAATGCCGTTGTCCGCACCCTCTTCGGAGGTCCTTCATCAGGTGCACACCATTGGCAAGATGCTTCTTGGGTCTCGGGAGTGTAGTGATGAGCCCGGCTTTCATCGACGGTCATGAATCTGCACCAAAAATCCGACAGATTGTTCGACATCTTGGCCAAATTTTGCTGTAAAGCCAAAACAGGCGCGTCTTTTTGGCCTTGGTTGAGCAAATGCGGCAGCCATTTTGCTCTAAGCTCTTTCATCTTCAAGTTTTCGTGTAGGATAAAATGCACACTGCCTAAACTAATCCCTAATGCCTCCGCTATTTCCTTAATGTTTATTCGCTTATCTGTGCCAAGAATTTTTCGCACTTTCTCTACGTTTTCCTCATCAGTTGCCGTTTTTTGGCCTCCTGGACGTAGTTCATCCTCGGTGCTCCTGCGACCTCTTTTTAACACATTAATCCAGTTGGAAACAGTGGCAAAACATGGCGCAGAGTCACTGTACGTCTCGTCTAACTCAATTTTTACTTGTGTCGCATTCCAACCTTTGAAATAAAAATGCTTGATAACCACTCGAAACTCTTTTTTCTCCATTTTTAAAAATCACGCCGATACGTTGCACGGGAAAAGCTATCAAACGAAATCGCAACGGCCAATCACCATAATATATTAAGTGCTAGCAGTCGAAAAGTTGCAGTTCCTATTAGCGGTGAAAGCGTGCCAAAATTCGAATTCTAAAAAGCTCATTCTAAGAACTTATTGAACTACCTGTACTTATGTTGCGCTTTAAGTGCTCGTACACGATTTGGTCTGGCCCCGCTGACCTGTTGTTTTGCTTTGATGTAACTGCTAGTCTTACTTCGGCTTCCGTAAAAGGGATGAACTCAGATCCGGGGTCTCTCATTGGGAGAGTCGTCTCACCGCTGAGAAAATTTGTGAAATGTGTCGTCCATTCGATGTCATTAATTAGTGGATTAACTGTGGCCGGACGTGTCGGGAGGAGAAGCCACGGCCTGTATACGCTGTCTTGTATGAGACGCATTCTCTGTTTTTCTTCGTATCGGAGCCTCTTTGCTTTCTTAATGGTCTTAAATACTCTTTTTAGGTGAGCTAACACTTGTAAACCTAATTGGCTCATGTCATTATGTGTACATATAATATGTTTCATGTACTTGCATTCTTCATCAAACCAGGGTTTGTGTAACCTCGGTTTCATTTCCTTTCTGGGCCTGGCTGCTTGGAAAATTGCTCATCTAAGATTATATTCTGCGTTGTTGATATCACATGTATATTGTAGCGATTTAAGGGCCTGTTCTAGTGCGTTTGTGTTCAGTATTCGAGTAAGCTGTTGTTGATCTTTGATTGTATTGTGAGGTTCGGGGCGTAATAGGTCGAATGTCACTTTGCAGTGCTTGCGATGTGCTGAGGCAATGGACCTAAAATTGCGTATTATTGTTCCTGGCTGGCGGCTTGTAGATAGTACAACATCCACTATGCTGTTGCCGTTCCAGCAAATGTAAGTTGGGTCTGTAAGGGTGTTCTCTATGTTCAATCCAATTTCATTTATAGCTACCATAAACCCCGTTTGGCGCACGTCATCTCTTAACAAGTTGACGTTTAGGTATCCTGCTATTATAACGTTTTTACGCGAGTCTTTGCAATAACTTATATCTTATATATCTTGTATTATCTCTACAGTCTTCTTGTCGGGTGGGCTATATATACACACTAAATAATAGTCACAAAGTTCTACAATAACCTGGCGGGCGGTGCATTTAACTTGGCGAGCCCACTCTGATGTCCGAACTGCTATTGTCACACCCCATTTTGGTCGTCCATATCTCTGTGATTTCAGCGCTAGCCCGTGGAACGCCTTATGATTTGGAAATGTAATGCGTGTCATGTCGGTTAAAAAGTTTCTGTTAAAAACATAATATCTGGCTCACTAAATTAGTTTTCACCTGACGTCTCGTACAGTGATGCCAACGACTCTACGTTCCATAAGAGGCACCTCGACCGACCTCTTTGTCTTGGCGAGTTATTTAATCGGGAGTCCAATCACATCGGAGTGTGCTGCAAGGACTCGTCTAGCCTGCTCCGTTTTTCTCCTATGCCCGACCCCCTTCTCTTACGTTGTATATTCTATATGGTTTTAGTTGGCCACGATAGGGGCGGAAGCGGCTGCCTTCTGGCCAAACCGCGGGATCAAGTATCTCCTGGAATTTCTCCTCTCTGACCTGAACATGAAAACTGTTGTAATATGCTTGGTTTAACCCAGTCAGTTTTGTTACTTTTACTTCACCGTCGGGGCCTACGTTACGAGTGACATATTGCTGTAGTTCTTCGCTCGAGTGTGAGAGTGCGATGCGTGTTAGGAATAATGCTTTTAATAACGTTTTCTGTACATGCTATAAATCTAAATAAATTAACTTCTGTACTTGTAGATATGCTATTGCGTTGTTTTATCATTATGGATCCAAAGGTATATAAATAAGTCTGTCATCTAGACGTAAGTGTGATTCAGAGGAGATTCCTGCTCTGTGAAAGATGTAATATCGAACCGAATACTGTTAGTCTTTCGTCACACTCAACTTTAGTTAAGAGCAACGACACACGATGACTATCACCAGCTTGTGAGTGCAACTATTATTTACCGCGTTTTGATGTGCGAGTAAAAAGTGAGACACATAACGCCTAAACCTTCATGAATTACAAAAATCAAAATTATCAAACATATGTTTGTGTGTAATCGCACAACATGGCGGCTTTGCACGCTTTTCTGCATTCGAGTCTTATCTGACTCTTTGTTCGGTAAATAAAGCCGCTCTTTATTCTATACATCAATAAGGCAGATCTCCCGTGCGTCTTAATACAAAAGGATTAAAAATGTAGTTCATTATCAAATGTATTTCACTCATACTGAGTGTGCAGTGTAAAATGCATTTCTCAATGTAACCTCTTTAGAGTTCAATCACCACCACTATAGTCCGGCGGTACTTGTTATCCTTTTGGAAAAACAGGTAGTCTCAAAATGAAGAAGAGAAATTAAAAAATATTTTCTGAATTTTTTCGACTTCAACGCTGCGGACATGTTCGTGTATGATTATCGAAGAGTAGGAAGAGTAGTATCGAAAAGTTGGAATTTCGCGTAGAATTCCATAGAGATCCGCGAGCTTGGCAACCCTTGGGACTAGAGGAGTTGACTAGCGTGAAACTTTGCTGCTCAATCTAAACACTTCAGGCTGACCCTCAGCCAAGATTTATCTGCACGGGACTACATTTCGCATTGTTTCATACACCGACCCCCATGCACACAATTGTGCAACGGTGGGGCTCAAACCCGCACATTTATGTGTCTCCTCCGGTCGCGAGGCGCAGGCGAATGCACCACGCCACCGGGCTCGACACAGTTTCGAGAGACTTGCCACCTGCAACCAGCAGGTCAGCAGGGACACGTGCTGCTTAATCTGGTGCGCAAAAACTATACGTGCAGAACAAATATTATTTCTACTGGAACAATTATCATTATCATCAGCACTCAACTTTATCATTTTTTGTCAGCGCCCGTGTCGCCATTACCACTCTCTGTTATCATCAACACCCCATCAGCACTATATGTTACATAATATCATTATGTAATATATACCATCGTCGTCCTCATTTAAATCGTCCCCATCATCATAGTAGGCAATATCGTCTTCTTGTTTTTCCTTTTTATCAGTTGCCCTCTTGTACGCGATGCTCTTGTCGGCTTCATAAAACAATAAGTAAAAGAGTCATGGTATACCCGAAGTGGCCGACTCGTTATTGTGGCAAAGGACAAAGATGAGAGAGGTGTCCTGTTTGCAGTCATTGGACGGAATGCCGGCCTCATTAAATCAAATGGCTTAAAAAGAAACTTAACGGAGTCTAATCATCGTAGACTGGCGCCAGCTGTTAGGATATGCTTTAAAATGTTAGAACGGGCATTGTCATGGCAACCGGCCTTGTTCCGTAATCCACAACAGCGCTACCCGTGTTACAACTTCGTACTGTCATCGCTACTCCCGGGTTTGATTGTGATTATAGCAAACGTTTCTGAAATTACGCCTCATGTTGATTTTGCAAACCAATTATAGGTCAATATTTTTGTCGAGCTAACAAATCCCACTAACGGTGTCAGTCATTCACGGAGCCGGAAATGTTGAGAGAGGTTATTGACTTTACCGACGATTCAGCATCGCGGAACAAATGAAGGCTTCGCTCTCAGAAAGGCGTGTCCATTTCAGAAAATCCTCACACTAGAACTGTTATCACCGTCGTATAGCACTAGACGCGGAAGCAAAACTCGCTTAAGACGACGTGTCGACAGCTGCCAGAGCGCTGCTCTCAACCGATACCATTAATTGCCCTTCTCGATTCACAAACTTGCCACAGTTTTATAGAGAAGCACCCCAACACCCATCGAACTCGTCGCTTCTGTCGGTATCAGCGCCAGTAAACCAGAAATCGCTATTGCATCAACTAAGATCCGTAAAGCCATCAACAGAAATCCTACCTGCCTTTCCGGCGACCCGAGAGCCTATAGCCCCGCCACCTGACAGATCTCATAGATACCCAGGAGGACAAGAGCGCCCCACTTCCGCAAGCCATAGAACCATTTATCGCCCTAGTGATTAACTGACGTTTGTCCGAGTCATATTTCCGATTTCTTATTTTGCAAATCTCATCTCCTTGTGCATGAAGTTCGACGCTATTCGGCCGATCGTTCTTGGCTTTAGATGACGGTAACTGGTGGGGAATATTCTGGTCAGGATGCTAATGCCGAGTACTTTAGAGTTCGTGTATCCGATGCAGCTTGTTTGGCACAGTCAGGATTGCGCTGAAGCGGGGTACACGCTACAAGGGGCTTTCTCGAGACCTACTGTAACCAGAAAGGCGTTTTGGTCAGGCTGAACATCTAAAATGCCTTTAACTTAATGTCCCGCGACCACATGTTAAGCACTGTGAGGTTCAAAATGCCGGGTTATTTCCCAACTATTTATCAGATGTACCAGTTTCCAAGCAATCTCTTCTATCAAACAGAAACCATGCAATCATGCTGTGGCATGCACCTAGGGGACCTTTACGGTCCAACATTCTTCTGCGTCGGCTTCTCTAAACTCTATACCAAGCTAGTGTCGGAACTGCGGCATAGTGGTATTTCGACGGCGCCACGTTATCCAGCAATAGCCTGACGTTCACTGAGGGCATCAAAAGAGTCACAGCAGTCGAGGCGGCTGGTTCAGGATTTCGCCTGAATGACGACATGTCTGAGGTATTCTTGCTCTTCTAGAATACTCACACGGAGTCAATACCGTTGGTGAGGGAGCAGCTTCCAAACATCAAAACGGTAACCAAAGACAAATTGGAACTACTGAATGCGCCATCGAAAGAAAGAATTAAATCTGATGTTAGCAAGCTTTCAGGAGGCTGGAATGACCTGCTACAGCAGTTTGATGATAAACTCCGGCAGACCCTGTAATCATTTCCTAATATTGAGGTAAAATATTTGTTTTGGACTCAAACTGCGTTTTCCATATTGGTACTAATGGTTTGAGAGAGCGCGGGGCGGTCGATATTGACCTTTCCTGCTGCCTGGGCTTGGTTTCCGAAACAAAGCAGCTTGTCTTTGCCATCGCGGTCCCCTCGGCCGACAGTTGGATCAACGCAGACCGCCCTCGCTGAGTTTCGCGACCAGAACAGAGCTCCAGTGATTGGCACGAGAAATCACATGTTGTCGTGTTGCTACAGCGATGGGCGCCACTCACGTTACTTCGCCGACATGATCCCTTGCGCCCTTCATTCTGCCCATATTTCAGCAGTGAAAGAACCTGTCTGCTGTCTTAGTCGAGAGGCCAAACAGAAGCGAAGGCAACGGCGACCTGGAAGGGCTCGCTACTCTGGGCGGAATCAGGCAACAAAAAACGACTCTAGCTATTCAAAACGAAACAAGCAAGCCCGACGCCAAAGACAAAGGAGAAGAAGAAGAAGATTATAAAAGTAGAGGAAGCAGCAGAATAAGACAAGGAAAACAATAAGGTAGCGAAGAAAACGACAAGGAAGATACACCGACGGACAAGCACAACAACAACAACAACAACTGGTTGTATTGATGGGACGTGAACGGGATGCAGCAGCAGCAGGCGGTTAGGGGCCACTTGCAACGGACGAACAAGCGGATCGGTCAAAGAGAGCGATACCAAAGAGCCAGCAGTAAAAAGTTGCAGCTATTCTGGTTGCTCCGTGACTTTACTCGGCGGCTGCCTCTCGGCATTTGTCTAGCTCAGCGCTCACCTCGATCTTCGCCCTTACTCGAACATCCTAGCCGCCCACCAAACACACTGCACTTCGTGCCTCGCAGGTAGTATCCTCTCCCGCCGGTTCTTCCCGTTTTCTTTCCGCGGCTTCGTCAGCTTTCACCGGGCTGTGTTGCTTGCCGGCCGCAGCGCCTATTCCTCAGGGTTCCCCAACCCCCCTTCCCCCGCCTATTGCCGCTAGCTGCATACGCCAGCCGTACCTCGAACAGTCGTCTATGAATAACTGATTGAAGCCAAATGTATTTACTACTACAAGTACTACTACTACTTTCGTTACTTCTAGCCTTGCATCTGACGATCATTCGACGTGTATGGGCTAGCGAAACGAGAGACTTGGTGTGTTGAAGCCTTCAGTCAGTCAACGGCGTCACACTACTTTACTGAGAAGCCGAGTGAAGGTCTCTGAAAATGCAGCAATGAGAGGTGCCGTTACTCCAAGCCGTTTTCATTGCTTCCATTTCGGTTATCCGTCAGACAAGCTTCTGCAGCTGTCAACTTTTTGTCATGATTTGACTTGGGACTTATTACCATAAGACAGGACTTTGAGTAGATTATTGACGGGCGCCTTTAGCATACGCCTACAAACGACTAGTGCTTTATGCAAAATCTACTTGTACGCTGTCTATCGTTTTGCCCATCCATTCGCTGATCTTCACTGCGTTATTGACGTGATTACGATGCTGAGCGGCACAGTTTTCGGGGGAAAGTAGCAAATGGGTGGATTAAGGAAAATGACTTAAAAACTACTTGAGGAAGTAGGCTATTATTAGGTGGCCTTCGGACCTTGTATGAGACAATAAATCCCAACACCTGACCAGATGGATAGTATAAAAATCTAATATATTAGATGGCACAGTTGTAAAATATGAATCACCATATTCAACGGCCGGAGGTCCAGCTACGCAATCAGCTTAAGCAGGGGCGAACTCTGTTGTTCGTATACATGTACAGCAAATATATGGCGTATACGTATATTGCCACCTGTACCATCTCGCATACATATTCAAATCAACTATGAGGTAGTACCGGCTTTAGAGGTGGTTCAAATGCAGGATAGGTCATATCGGATAAATAGGTTATACCGTATTTAGTAACGCCATGTACTCTGTTAAAAATAACATTTTCTAATATATGCGAGTCTGTATTGTTTAGCTGTCTGTTATGTTTAAGTTGTGAGAGAATGGGCAGCTTGTTTAGAGTATGTCGCTTTTTTGTATAGTTAGATGCGTACCAATGCCTAGGTCTTCCGTATAGAGACCCGATGCGCAGAGCACGCATGCAAACAAAAACAGGTTACTTTAGAAGTAACACGTTGCCCAAGGACGCAGGCAGACGTACCTCATTTCCTGTAAAGCATTGTTTCGTGTATGTGTATACTTTGGGTTTTTTGGTAACCTGTGTTTAGTAGTGTCACTGTGTAATGAAGTAAATCATATTATTGGAGGTAACGGCGCGACGCGCACGCGCACGCGAATGTTGTTAAAACACGAATTTATTATTGTGTATGCACGTCGCCTTAACGTGTGTGCGCACAAGTGAGTGTAGATAACAATAATGTACGCGGCGTTTCTGATCTGGCCGCTTATCTTAAGCTTAACATATCGAGGAGAAATCTCAGCCCTACATGAGTTGATTGCGCTAGTGTTTCTTCCGGAGACGCGGCGGAAAAGCAGCACCGCACAAATGAAAAAGGAAATCATCACCCACCACTCTGCTGTCCCCGACGATATGCATCAAATTATGCTCAATGCTGCTAAAACCTATTAGTTCGATATAAATCGGTTGTGAAAAGATCGACGATTAAAGTGAAAAAAGTGGGTAAATGACTGGTAGCTGCTATTCAGATTTCAGTGATAGCACGAAATATTAGCCGTCGTGCTAAGTAGACGGAACCGAAGTGATGAGTTTATTTTTTGCATATATACAGAGCCATTCATAACAATATGTATCTGTTTCGTACAATATGTATACATAAAAATATGTTAACTCCAAGACCGTAGGGGACGGAGGATGATTTCGTTTAAACAACCTCCTCAAAATATGTTTAAAAACTAAGCTAGTCTGACCACGTCGACCACACATTAAGCTCAATGTAGCATTCTGAAATCGTGTCACGTGTTTCGCTTCCTGACCGCCACATCGCCGAGATTGTTGCTCACATAGTGGATACCCCCGCTGCATGGCCTCGGGGAGTATCTTAATTGGACGCCCTCATGAGGGACAATACACGGGTAGAACAAAGTCGAAGAGCTCAAATTGTAGGTCGAGATGAGTGGCCACAAAAAAAGTTTACTCAGAGGTGACATGCAACCAAGCCTTCCGGGGGGTTTCGACGCACACCCAGAACCTGGAATTGACCTACTGAAATATCCATGAGCAGGGGAAGTAAGAGACTTCCTCCTCATGGCCTCGAAGTAGTGCCACACAATTCCAAACCCTGAGGGGGTGTAGAGGAAGATGAGCTTGAGACGACTTCCGGGCCGGATGTTCGGGTTAATCTACTAAATTCCACATGTATAACTAAGAACTGCAGATCACGAAGAAAACCAAGAGGAAGTTCTAAACAAGACGCTCCCTCGAAAAACGACACTGCACGCCACTGCTTCACGAAAACACACAGGGACGCAAGAAAACTTTACTATCTTATGACCGTTCAGAAGAATCTCAGCGCAATCGCTCTTAAGGCGCTGCATACTCCATAGATAGTTTTGGACAACGTTACAGCCTGTCAAACTTGGCGAAGCTGGGTGGCGGAGTCAGTATTTACGCGCGTTCCACTTGGCGAATCCTTTCTTTACGCATTCTTAACTGTTTTGAAGGAAATGTCTATCCCATACGCTTGCGCGTGAAAAATTTTAAAATGTAAAGAATGAAAACACGTCAATAATAAATGATCTAATAATATAATTTTGGATCTTAATCTAGCCATGTAACTAATAACTTGACCGGAGGGAACCCGGTCGGAACTGCTCCCGGTTTTGCTAGGTATACCTCAGGGCTCGTGCATTGGCCCACTAGCATTCCTCTGCTTTATAAATGATATGGAAAATATCGCACGAGGAGCCGCTATCATTTATGCTGACGACAGCACTTTTAAATATATTGGGCAGTCTGGTGAGGAGGTACACCGAGTGATGATGCAGGATGTCACTGCCCTCAACGCTTGGTGTGCAGCAAACCGTATTGCTATCAATGCAAAGAAAACTCACGTGATGGTCTTCGGACAGGGTAACGCCATTCCTCGAATGCCACCTGTAATCATAAATGGCCACCTGATACAACCCAGCGACTGTGTCAAGGTCCTGGGTGTAACAGTAGATGCAAAGCTCTCTGGCAACGCGCATGTAGAGACCCTTATCCGTCGACTTGCTGTCATCAAGATACATCAAGAACCAAATTGGAGCATCTTCATGCAAGCTGCTCTACAACGCCTTTTTCTTGAGTCACCTTACGTACGGATCGGAATTCTGGACTGCCTGCAGTAAGGGTTGGGCGGAGCGACTGAGTGTGGCACAGGGGCGCTTTCTTCGAATGTTTCGGGGATCGGCCAGTCGGGAGAGAAAACAACACAATATATTAGATATAGAAAATACCATGCGCTATTTAACCTTGATAGTGATTTTTAAGAATATCCATGGGATTGGGCCGAAGATACTAGAATTTGATCGCCTTGGAGGGGCGAGAGAGACCAGAGCATCTAACACGGTCACACTGAAGATTCGCATGCATCGAAGCAGCAAGGGCAGCCAAGCTTTTGGCGTCCGAGCTGTCAGAGAGTGGAACATTCTTCCGGTTAGCTTGCGTTGTTTGAAATCCTTAAATAGCTTTAAGGAGTATTTAAAGTCACACCTATTACCCTGTCAATAGTGGATACACTAGTCTTCCTAAATTGACCCTCGCATAGAGGTAAACACAAGTAATTTTATTCCGGCTGCAACTTTTTACCAACACAATGGTAACTGTAGTAGGTTTAAATTACTATATCCTCCTTGCAAATATTTGTAAATGTATGAAACAACATACCATTGTAATTGTGTATATAATAAATAAATAACCTTGTTCAAAAAAAAAAAATAAGGAGCTGCTTCTCAATAGCTTAGACGATATCTTACCAGCGTTCAACTTCCTTCTTTTAATAGCCGGTGCAAGTGCTAATCTGCATTCCTTTCGTCTAGCTACGTTTCGTGTTTTTCACTGCGAAAAATATATGCCCGGTCGTTGATCGTACGACCAAACCGGCCTGTTGTTTTCCAACCACTACTCTGTTATATTTTTGTTTTCTGACAATGCCACGGCGCTTGTAGGCCACAATCGGCAACTCCAGCTTTGGCAGCTCATCAAAGAAATATTTATTTTCTCTTTACCAAACCTTCGACGGTTTCGAAAAAATTTCAACAAGTTGTATCATCGGCATCACAAAATAAATTCACCTGATACCAAATCTACCCATTTGCGCAGTCGCTACTAGGGCCTCCATTCACTTCACACGGCTAGAACTGCGTTTTATAAGGCCCGCTTTGATCAACTCCACAGCGAGACTCCGCAACTCTGAAGATTTATTAATAAACTCTATGGAAAAGGGAGTGACATCAATGGATGGTGGCGTCAAGTTACGCTAATTCTTTTTGGCTAGTTTGCCGTTAAGCTAAATCGGCATTTTGCGTATGCTAAGTAATGACATTGGGTTACTACTTGATGCGTATGATAATTGCACAGTCGTCGGATCAGTTGGAGTAATAAAATGATAAGAGCAGCATCCACGTAGATAATTCAAGATCGGTCGACTATTGATTGCAGGTTCACTAACTAAAGATCAATAATCCATCGCTTTCGACGGGTGATTTTTCTACATATGCCAAGGATTCTTGAATGAAAAGTAAGGTGATAAGACCCTTGCATCCAACAATTGTGCTGTATCACTTGTTGACTCTATTTCTAAATTAATTGAAAAACATTATAACTTCGATTAAATCAATACATTGATGTCACGTTAATTCAAGCAAGCGTACACATTTATTTAGTTTTATTATATTGCGGCGAGTTATTTACTAACCTAATTTGTTTGTGCACTTAAAGGTTGGCATAATTCCTGCAATTTCTGTATATCTAGTATGTTACTGTCAATATTACAACGTCTTGATACTCTGCGTGAAGATTTGGATTACCCCCTTTTAATTTCATCAATATGCTTATTCAGATATGGTCATCGTGCTTCGCAACAATATTTGAACCTTGGTTCAACTACGATAAAAATGGATATATATTTCGGTATTTTATGGTAAAACATCTAAACATTGTGTTGCATAATAGTATGGCAGATTTGATAATTAGAATTATATGTATATTAAACTCTAATCCCAGAGTCATGGTCACGCCAAGTTTTTGATGATATCGATATATATGTTTAAAGGGCTATTGTTCTGACAATGATTAGGTGCGAGTAAGCACTGTGGAAGACCAATGTCGACCGAAATGATTTGGCACTACAGCAAAAGCAATTAACGACGTAGATGCAAGAAGCAAATATAATTATGGTACTAATCAATTGGTGAGAAAATTGCTGCGACTGGAAAAGGCCAGACAGACACATTGCCATTAGTGTTAGCCGCCAGCTAGCAGAGAACAGGGTAGTGATGAAGGAACGTAGAGAGACGGGACATGTGCGTGCTGGCGATATGATTATTTGTTAGAGTATAAGTAACTAGTTCAAGCTAGCATAGGCTAGCCTTGTACATGTTTGATCAGTACGGTTTAGCTACACATTATAAATATTCTGCAAGTGAACTCATTTTTAAACATGTATTAAGAGTGTTCAAATAGAAAGTCCAAAACGTCGTAGTAGCTGAGCAGGCTGAAAATTTAAGACGCCGTTTCAGGATGACGTAGTAAGACACTTAGGGACTCGGGGTTATGATAAAATTATGCGCGCACATTTCCGAGTCGGTATTATCTACGTTGCACTTAAGCAACTTTACAATTAAACTTTGTATTAAAAACTGTGTTGGATGTGATTCTGGGCTATGGTCATATCGTACCAGATTCTAGAGCATTGACCTACAGGATCCTGGCATATCTAAACTGCACCGAGGGCCGGATATGTTCAGATCTCTAGGATTTTCCCACCAGTCTTGTGACAGCGCTCCCAGCGATATCGTTTATCATCGATTTTCAATGACCATCAGTCAAAATTTTTTTATCAACAACGGGAATCGAACCGCCGACACCGCGGTAGATAACAACCCTTTCTTTGTTTTTCTTTTTTTTACTGCTAAAACCTCTCAGCATTACTTTGGGGGATTACGGGAATCCAGACGGACATGCGCCACCCCAGCCATGGTGACTAGTCTGGGACTCGCAAACCCAGTAAACCCGCTTCCCCTCCACCCCCAGGAATCGGTAACTGCGTAGGCATTGCTTCGAATCCATGGGAGTGGTGTTGCACCAACTCCTACATTCTACTCCAATCTGGCATCATCCGTCGTCTCATGTCTGTCTTGGTGCAGCTCAGACGCGTCAGCCAGACCGTTAACGCCTTCCACAGCTCCGCCACCTGGGGATGCGTCGAGAGTCATCGCCTGGAGCGTCCCTGGCTGTCCCTGCCTAATCCCAAGGCTGGTTCGCCTTTGCTGCCTATTTCCCCTTCTTTCCCTGTCACCTACAAGCGCTCCCTCTCGACTGGATCGGGGGCTATTGTTGAAACGAGCTCTCCTGGCAGTTTCCTTGGCCACCTTTAAGGACATGATAGTCTCGAAGAAGGCACAAGACTCCCTCCACGCCTTCGCCGAAGTCAGCATGTGTGCTACAACCTTCTTGATCGACTTTCCTCTCACGGTGGTCGCACCCGCGTCTCTGGCTTCTTGGAGGGCCGGACACCGCAGAACTGTGTGCTCGACATCGTCCGTCTCATCCGATCTGCATAACGCGCAGATGTCGACACTCGCCTTGTTAATTCTTACCATGTACGTTTGGAACTGGCCATGCCCGGTCAGCACCTGCGTCGTACCATAAGACAGCTCACCGTGGTTGCAGTCGTACCACGCCTTTAGGTCAGGGATGAGGTCTCTGGTCCAGCTCCCCGCGGGCGGCCTCCGAGGGTCTCCTGGCTGCACTGCGGCCCATTCTTCATGCCGCCGGGCGATTGTCCTCGATCTAGCCGTTGTTAAGTCTAGATCGCCATTCTTCCATCTTTCGGCCCGTTCACTTGCCAGCAGATCCCATGGCAGCATCTTAGACAGGACCAAGAGGGCCGCGGTCGACACCATGCGGTAAGCCCGGCAGACACGAATGGCTACCGGCCGCTGTGACGATCGAAGCGCTCTCCTGTTTCTTTGTGTCCTCAGCGCCATGTCTGCCCACACTGGAGCCGCGTATAGCGCTACCGACTCTGCTACACTGGCCAGCAGGCGCCGCCTGCCTTCTGTGCAGCCGCCGACTCTGGGCATTAACCACGCCAGGCCGGCCGCGACCTTGTGGGCTTTACCAGCCACATGCTGGATATGCGCCGATCCATTGAGACCTTTGTCGAGCACCACTCCGAGATACTTTGCTGTCCGAGCAAGCTTGACAGGATGACCGTTTAGACGCAGGCGGATGTTCCGGGTTTTCTTCCTGCCTGTAAATTACATTGCTTCCGTCTTGTGCGGGGCCAGTCTTAGAGAATGGTCTTCCATCCACTCTGCCACCTGCTCCAAGGCTTCATTAGCGGCATACTCCAGGGCCCCCGTTTCCCGTGCCGTGATAACCAGCGCCAAGTCATCGGCATAGGCCACCATCTCAACACCCGCCGGTAGGTCCGGCAGCTCGAGGACTCCGTCAAAGGCCAGATTCCACAGAATCGGCCCTAAGACCGACCCCTGAGGAACCCCCGCAGAGATCTCATACTCCTGACCGCCGGCCGACAGCCTTCTTTCCGATAGGTAGGACGAAATTATCCGGCGAATGTATGGCGAAATGCCCTTGCGCCTCATTACGTCCATGGCCACCTCCCAGCTCATCGAGTTAAAGGCATTCTTGACGTCCAGGAGGACGAGCACAACAAAGTCTCTTGTTTTCGGAGTCCTTGTTAACTGTTCGGTCGCCCGTTCTAAAACCCGTGTAAGGGCGCCAAGCGTGGACTTTCCCTTACGGAAACCGTACTGGGCGACTGACAGGGCCCCTTTGAGCTCAATCTCAGCGTTGAGCCTCTCAACGATAACATTCTCTAAGATCTTGCCCATTGTGTCAAGAAGACATATAGGCCGGTAAGCAGAACTACTTGCTAAAGCATTGCTCTCTCCCGTTGGTTTGGGGATTAGGACCAGGTTGGCGTTTTTCCACAGCCGCGGAAATCGCCCTTCTCTTAGAAGACGCATTACCAGTGCTTGAAACAGCTTCGGCCATCGCTGAACCAGTAGCTTCGCCGCTCCAGGAGGTACTCCATCCGGGCCGGGTGCTTTACCGGGTGTCAATCGCTGCCATGCTCGTTCGACTTCCTCCAACGTCACCTCGGGAATATCTTCTTCAGCAACCAGAGGCTCCTCCCCGTCCCCTCTCCACGGGTGAACCGGGAACAAGCTATGGACCTGATCCTTTAGAACATCCGGCGGGAGTCTCGGAGAAGGCGCCCGAAGCCTGTCCATAACGATTTGGTACGCTAACCCCCACACGTCTCTCTCCACGTCCTCTGCCAGCTGTTTCCACGCCTGTACCTTACTCTTCCAGATGAGGCCTTGAAGGTCCTCGCGGGCAGCTCTGTAACTTTCCAGGAGTGTGACCGATTGCTCGTCAACGTCTAGCCCCCTCTCCCCTCGGTTCAACCTTCCACTCAGCCAGCTGCGTTGCCTAGTATACGCCCTGTTCAGCCTTGTGCATCGCTTTCTCGCTTCCCCGATCTCTTTGCTCCACCAGTAAACGGA
The DNA here is from genome assembly GCA_003439945.1 of Dermanyssus gallinae. Taxonomy (NCBI): domain Eukaryota; kingdom Metazoa; phylum Arthropoda; class Arachnida; order Mesostigmata; family Dermanyssidae; genus Dermanyssus; species Dermanyssus gallinae. The sequence continues at coordinate 684,226 of QVRM01002067.1, forward strand.
CCGGTGCCGTCGGGCACCTCCGCCGTTCGGGTGGGGCGGGCCAGCCTTTGTACATGCGGCAATGAGTGTTTCAATGAGTTGATTTTCGTCCACCGTTCCCACTCCCATCGTCCGACACCTCGCGTCAATCTCCTTTACTAGCGCTTCCTTTTCCAGCTGTCTCATCTGCCACCGTCTGCCCCGGGTAGGTGATGCTGGAAGCGTCGCGGTTGGGGCTCGTACCTCAAAGCAAATGTAGCGGTGGTCGCTGTGGTTATGAACCGTATCGACCCTCCACCCGGTTATCGCCGTGAATGCCCGTTCGTTGGCAAGCGTGAGATCTACGTGGGATTCCCTCCCTGCCCGTGAAAACGTCGGAACGTCCCCGTCGTTGACAGCCATAAGCCCCTGCTCTGCCATCCATTCCAGTAAGATTTGTCCTCTTTCCGAAGTGTTACGACTACCCCATGCAGTACTGGCCGAGTTGAAGTCCCCGGTAACAATCAATGGTTTTCCCTCGTGCGTGCCTAAGCTACGGCCTAGTTGACCCAGGAAAACCTGAAACTCCTGTATCTCCCTATTAGGTGAAAAATAGCACGAGTAGAGAACACCCACCCCGTCTAATTCCACCCACGCAAAGCCACTGTCGCCACTTTCCTGAGCCCGTACTGCCCATTTGGCGTTGTCCTCTCCTGTCCACCAGGTTGCCGCATCGGTGCGTTCATCGGTATTTATAGAGCTCTTCTTTCTCATTCGCTTCTTGTTCGGTTCCGAAAGGAGGCATAATGCTATGCCCCTCTCCCGGACCGTCTCCTCAAGCAGGTCGTGCGCAGCTCTGCACCGGTTGAGGCTCACCTGCAGTATTCTAATCATTAGAAGTACCATTGACTTCCCCTCCCTTGGCTGCGGCACCAGCGACAGCAGCGCTGATGGCACCACGCCCTCTCCTGCTGTAATTATCGCTGTCCTTAGTCAATTGTTTAGCTTCTTTGCGCTGTCGCTTCTTTTCGGCCGCTTCCTGGCGCGCCCTAACCTCCTGCTCGGATGCTTCTCTCCGCTTCCTTTCACCCTCGAACTTCTCGAGGTTACTCTTACGAGCAGCCTCTTTCAGCTCCTCAAGTTTTTTTGCCAGCACTGGGCATTTGCTTGACGAAGCCGAGTGCCCGTCGACTTTGCAGATATAGCAATGCCCGGTTTCGCTAGTGCACGCACTAAGGAGGTGCCCGACGTCGCCGCACCGGTAACAGCGTCGGCCTTGCGCTTTCTCCTCCTGTCAGTCTTTAGCCATGTGGCCTTGCTTCTGGCAGTTAAAGCATGTTGGTACGCTAAACCAATCCTCTGCCCGGCACGTGGTGTTACCGATCTGCAGGTACTTCATGTCGACTAGTCTTTTTGCCGCCGCAGTCGGGAGAACGACAAGACACTGGTATCGCCCTGTTCTGCCGGACCGCGGGTCTTCTGTGCGCATGCGCATATCTGCCGGCATGCTCAACCTTCGCCTTATCGTTTTTTCGATGCTGTCGCTGTCCGCAAACGGGTCCACGTCGCGCAGTACGATCGTCTTTGGCGGTCCCCCAGAGTCTCGGCAATCAACCTTTGTGTTGATCGATCGTGCTAGCGTCTCAGCAAATGTGCCTGTTGATGCCTTTGTGCCGGTCACTCTAACGAGAACGTCCCCACATTCGGTCGTGGCTAGTCCTCCGCGCGCGGCCAATACTACGCCCGCCGCTCTGAGGTCTGCATTTTTTCGCACGCTCATGAGCGTTTCTGCTGCAGTTTTACCCTCAATCTTCCTTACCCGGACAGTGGTATGGGTCACCCACGTCTGGTCTGAGACGTTTGTCTCTTTTGGTAAGCTTCGATCCGCGGGCGGTGTTCTAACAATGAGTTCGACATCACAGTCGAGTACCCGACAGCACGCCTCAAGGATCTGAGGGATTGTGTAGTCTCCCAGCTCCTCGGTCACAGCCACAGCTGGTGCCTCCTCCCGCCTATCTACATTAAGGGTATGCAGGAGTCTACCAAAAAGCCTAATTAAGTCGGCCGAGGTCGCCCCCAAGGAGACCATCCCGGCCACTAGCGTTCGTGACGCCTCCGAGGGACTCTGGTGTATTCCCTCCGTCTCCCCTTCTTCGTCTATCTCGCCGTCGCCGACGACCTCAAAGTCGCTTTTGCATCTAAGTGCCGCTACCTTTTCTGGTTCAAGGTCGGCCAGCGCTGCCGCACCGGGAAACTGAGGAAGCACATGTTCGATGAGTCCTCTGTCTCTCTCCGATCCCTTCATCAGAATGAGTCCTCGCGCTTCTCTAGGGCTCCCAATCCCCCTATGGGTTAGCTTCACCCTTTTGAAGCATCTCTCTGGCCATCTCTTTAACACTATGCGTGCCGTCTACTCTACGTCGTTGTTTCGGGTTGCCGCTTCCAAGGCCGTGTCGATCGTTGCAGCCTCTCGGCCTCTCTCGCCTCGATCTGCTCCTTATCGAGCTTCTGATTACATTTCGAACACAGTGAGTTTCCGTGCAGCTCCAGCACCCTGTTCACCCCAGCAAGCTTTCGGACTTCTTCCTCGAGCTCGGCCTTAGCCTTTAGTAAGGTGTCTACCTCATTGTTGCCCGAAGCCTGCGTGAATGTCCGCCTGAGTTCTGATAGCTCGATCTCGAGTGACTCTACCCGCCTTTTTTCGGCTTCGAGCTTACCCATCCACTCACGGTCTCTCTGTTTGGAAAGACGCTTGAATTTTAGGGAAAACTTACCTACCTCCCCAACGGCGTCCTTGATGAACATCTGGGTATGCGGGTATCGCACGATTAGTTGACTCAACACCTTGGACCAGGTGCGCATCTGCTCGGCAACTCCGTCTGCGTCTTTAGGCTCAATTCTTCTCATTGGCCAAGCCTTTACAGGCAACTCAGGCACGGTTTTGACCCCGCCCTTAGTCTTTGACTGAAGATAATCCAGCCATGGTCCGTTATCCTCTAAGCCCCCATCGTTCTCGTTACCCTCATCATCACTCGCGTCTGCAGGTGTTTCAGTCTTTCGTCTTTGCTTCGGGGTTTGTTTCGACGTCCTTTCCGTGATCTTCCCGCTCTTCCCTTTTTCCTCCTCGTTTTCTCTTTCGTTGTCCATTGCCTGTTTTCCCGCACAGTTTTGGTCTCCCTTCACCACTACCTGCGCATTCACATCCTCCGCGCCGTCATCCTCTGAGCTGGAGGTGTGTATGAACACTCCCCCCAGAGCTCTCTTCGGTTGGCTCTCTTCCATTCTTCCCTTGCTCGTCTCTGTCGTTCCCGTTCTTTCGCCTCCATTCCCTTGCGTTGGCGTCCTTTGCGTCAGCCCCGAGGGGGCGAATATCGCCGGCATTTTTCGCCTATTGTCCCCACCCTCGGAACTCATCGTGTTTGAGCTTGACACAATGTCAAGGTCGCTCAAACCCTACGCCCTAATGCGCCGTCCGTATCTCCCGACCAAATCCCTCTCTCCGTGGGCCAAGCAGGAGACTTCCTAGAGCGTCTGGTCCAACGGGTACCTATATAAGGTGGGACCGCTCTCGTTTTGCAGCCTCAACACTGGTCGCAGGAGGCCAGCAGAGGGCGCGATCAATTCCTGGAAGCACCGCCCATTGGGCGAGGGCACTCACCGACTGAAGCGCCACCTAGTGGCCGAAATCCCAACTTGCCTGCGTCACTCGTCTCTCAGCCTCGGAGGTCGGCGAACGCACAGACGACACCGTCCTTTAGTTGTGCAGCCGTTAGAAATCCAAATTTGAATCCGCGGCGGACCGTTCCGAGTCCTCCGACCGCTGCGCGGGTGGTTTCGTTTTGCTTCACTCTACCGAAAAAGGTTTTGTTTAAACTTCACAGAACACTAGCTCCTTACCACTTTGTTTTACGGCCACGCACAACACACCAAAATGGTCACTGAGTTTCACACATCACTATGGTATGCCACTCTCTAGGTTTACCGGCCTGTATTCACCCAAGCAAGCGTAAACCCTCGGAGCTCCGTCGACACACGTCCGCACTCTTTGGCGCCAAACTAGTGTAGATAACAACCCTGACTAGCGCACTAGTGTCCTAGACTACGCCGCCGCGGTCTTATTCTACCTAAATGAACTCATCATGGGCACGTTTGGAAGTTATCTTCTCGTAAGGACCGTCAACCGTCAAAACGCTGACCCAACCGAAGGCACCTCTTTATGAAACAAACACAGCCAGGTGTAACTTTCGACAGCGGCGTCTGCATCTTTCGGGTACCAGTACACGGCGTTTTAGATCAAAATCAACGGGCCGCTGAGAGATCTAACAGCACCGTTACAATATTAAACCTACTTGTGCGGCAGAACCTGTTGAGTGCCTATTTTGCTGTGAGACTTCAAACTCTGCAGAGTGGCGGCTCTATCCAGCCAACCCAAGTGCTCAAGTGGTTTTATGATGGTCGTAGGGTTACTAGCACGCACCTTGTTCTTTAAAAAGCCCAAAGTAGATACTTCGTCGAAATAAATTGCAAAATCTTGGCGGTCAGTAAACGTCCCCGTTGCGCGAGATTACCCCTCCAGGACACTTCACCTACATCGATTCCGTCAAAATTCGGCCATTCATCGTCACGCTCATAACGCTTGCCATTCATCGTGGAGTGAAAAAAAAATAGGGTCTAATGATTCCTTTAGACACAGGCCGCAGCAGACTGTCCCATGTGGCATTTGTAAAGGCTCTTCGTAAAGTACATGAGGAGTTTAATTTGTTTATACCTTTCAGATTTCAGATTCAGAACGTGGTTTCTTTGCGAAACTGCATTACAAATGCTTAAGTTTTCGGAGAAAACACGTCATTTCATAAAATAGAGTGAACTTTCACAGTCACTTATATATGCAGGTGTGTACACAGTAAAGATACGTTCATCGGTGTAATTTTGCATTGTAGCAAGGAAATACGCCCGTCACAACAGTATTGCCGACCCTTTGCATGGTGGCTCCTATAACTCATGAATCAATTACCATCTCCGCAGCTCATCACTTCACAACGCCTGGTAATACCCTCATCGATCTGTTATACCAGAGCCGGAAGCAAGATATTTTTTAATTCCCGCACAAATATACTCACAGAGGAGAGAGATCTTATGCGTCCTGGTAGAGCGCTCCAAACATGCGGCAGCCGACACAATAGGAAATGAGACCTAAGTTTCTTTTTGGTCCGCGGTATCACAAATACTGTCGCTCTACGCAGGTGCCTTCTCCGCCTAGGTATCAAGGAAAATACTATATCCGCCGGTAGTAAACCACGAGAGGTTTTGTAGGCAAGCGTGGCCACTCTAAGAATATATATTTTTGAGACTGGTAAAAGGTCATAAGCAGCAAACAGATGTTTATACAGAGGCATTCTACGAAGGGTCCAGGTGATTCAAAATGATGCACTTTCTGCCATCTTCTCCCGACGGCGCTACGAGTCAGCAAACAGATCACTAACTGACTCGTAGCGTCGTCGGGAGAAGATGGCACAAGGTGCATCATTTTGAATCACCTGGACCCTTCGTAGAATGTCTCTGTACCCACCACCCGACAGCAGAACACCATAACATAAAGTAGATAAAAACAAGGGCCTTGTAGACAGTTAAAAGTCCCCCAATGCGAATTGCCACCTGCCTTAATCTTCGCAAAGTTGCAATAACTGCATAGCACTTTGGTGTCAATTGATCTATGTGAGAATGCCAGGATAAATGTTCATGCAATACCAAACCAAGACACCTCACCGCCTGAGTACGATCTACCGTATTGGCACCCAGTCGAAAACTATCGGGCAATTGAAGCAGCCTTCTAGCGGGTCGAAACACTAAGATATTGGTTTTGCTCGTATTTACAACCAATCCGTACTCATTGAAAATTTTAATAACTTTTTCATAACATAACATAATAGCTTTATTAACCGATGGTTGGTTTACAATATTGCGCGTACAGAGAAAGCACACATTTACATATACATATATTCATCACGGTTCTAAAAGTCGAGTCAACGGAACTGTTCTATCGCATCGTTGAAGGTGATATAAGTCACACTGTCTCCCGCAAAGTTTGCACAAACATAACGAGGAAATTTCATGGAACTTCTCTCGAATACAGATCTTCATGTGGAAGCCATGTACAGCAAATCGTGCAATTAGATGTCTATTCTCATAGTTGCAGCGCTTCCATGAAGTACACGTCATTGCCTGGGTTTCATAAAAGAGCGGGTCAATGTCTGCCATCTTATTTTCCCATTCAGACATGTACTCGTTGAAAGCTGCCGTTTTCGGTAACACGTGCATTTTTTGTAAGTTCTCAACAAATAGCGGAGTCGACGCCAGTAAATAGACTAATCTGTTGAGACTAGTGCGGTGGACTCTTAGCGCCTTTTTTAGAAAAGCGGCCTTGATTTGGTCAAGCGCCTTAAAGTTTAACTTCGTCAGATGCGGCCATATCACCTGTATACCGTAAGAAGCAGTAGGCGCAATCTTCAGGTTAAAGAGATGAACGGCAACGTCCATTGATAGTTTATGAGGGTCTCGGATACTATGAAAGGACTGTAGTCCTTTCCGAATTCGTTCATCAATGTGCCGCGAGAAGTTCGTACCTCGAGACGAGAACATAACCCCTAGGTATGAGAAGTTCGAGACAAATTCTATAGATTTTGAACCTAACCGTAGTTCGTCGATTCCAGCCAATTTCCCTCCACGTCTGAACTTCATTGCCTTTGTTTTATCTAAATTTATTTCCAACTGGTTTCGATGAACGTAATGCTGCAAGGTCGCGAGGGATTGTTGCAAATGGAATCGACTGCGAGAATATAGCACCAAGTCGTCTGCATACATAAGGACGTCTACCTGCGAGTGCCGACGCCGTATCTCTTCGGGAAGGTCTCTCACCAGCACCGAAAACAGCAGGGGGCTAAGATTATCACCTTGGGCAACACCAGTGGTCTGTGAGATCGCCATGTGTTTAGCGCCTCCGTCATCTATAATAACTTGTCCTTCCTGTAAAATACCTTTAATGAGCTCCAATATATTCAATGAGATCCCGCAAAAAGCCAGCTTGTCAAGTATAATTGTTCGTGCGGCCGTATCAAAGGCCGCTTTTTCAACAATAACTTTTTCAACCAACTCAAGGAAAGCGTTAATACCACTAGAAACGCTGCCCGGGTCGAGCCAAAACAATATTGTCGTGTCGTCAGCAAAAACTATTGCCTTTCCCAGGTTATCGTGTTTGACTTTCTAGAGTATGAAGTTCAGTAATATAATTACAATTATGTTTATTTCACTCAAATTGAGTATAATATACATTTCAAAAATGTTTCTTCATGAAGCTCTATCTTCTTCACGCCATCGACGAGAGAAGTAGTGCAGCGATTTTCGGTCCAGCGCTGTGCATTCCACTGCATGGTACTTGGCACACCTCTGCAGGCAGAACCGGCAGGTGCACAACTCGTACTCTTCGTGAAAGGTTGCGTTTGAACATACCAGGTAGTGATAACCATGCACTATGTACCTGGTGTATACGTGGCGATTGTCACATGCAGGACCAGACTAAAGGTGCAAGGCATTGAAAACGTCCAAACCACCGACCTCCCGTCTGGCCTGTTCGACTTTAGCTTCCCACTCCGAAATAAAACATTCGTAAGGTACTGTACGCGGCATCTTCAGCCTTAGTCGGATTGTTTCAGCAGCCGGTGGGCAGCCTGACATGATATACACAAAGCGGCTCCTCGCTCGGATAGGCAAGCAGAGCACTCGCTTCATATATAATGAAAAACACCTTTCAAGCTGGTTAAAATTCGCCAGCGTGAGGTGGTTCCACACCCTGTCAAGACCGTACATCAGCCCCGGAACAATCTTAAGCATGGAGAGCCTCACTGCTGAGAGAACGGACAGTCTTCGGACATTGCCTACTTCCCCGTAAAGAGAGACAAGTGCCTTCCGTACTGTTTCGTTTACATGCGCTGTGAACGTCGTTCCCGTATAATGAACCCGAAGGCCAAGATACTGGAAGAAGTTAACAAACTCCAATGGTTGGACGCAGCAACGTATAACGTCTCTGGCAGCCAATCGACCTCCACGCCTGAATTTCATGGCTTTGGTCTTCCTGGTGTTTATCTCAAGTCCCTTCGAGACAAGGAACGCCTCTATCATAGAGGTAATGCGCTTGATGGCACCTAAATGGCGATGAGCGACCACGATATCATCTGCATACATTACCACTACGGCTTTTTGGTACTCCTGTCGGACGTAACCGACGAGGTCAGCAAGGAGAAGTGTAAACGAGACGCAGCTTAGCGGGTCTCCTCGCGGAGTTCCCACATTTTGCTTAATCTCTAATACACCCTGCTCACCGTCTACCAACAAGGTGTCCTCCTCAAAGAAACTTGCTATTACACTCAGGAGAGAGCCACCCACTCCTGCTCGTTGGAATGCTTCAACCAGCAGATGGCGAGGGGCTTTGTCAAAGGCCTTGACGCAGTCAATAAAGACTGCATACAGATGACCTTTGGGTTGTGCCACAGCTCGCTCGATTTCTGACTGGAGAACATGGATTGCATCACGGGTGCCTCGGCCTCTTCTAAAACCGAATTGCTCCGGTGGAAGTGCCTCTTCAGCCACCCGCTCAATCCGTCGAATAACCAATTTACAGAAAATCTTCTTCAATGTGCGTTCTGACGCCACTCCACGATAGAGATTTGGATCCTGCTTGTCATCACCATGCCTACCCTTGAACAGAAGAGAAAGCCTGGCGACATGCCAGACTTTAGGCATCCGCCCCCTCTTTATAATTTCGTTAAAGAAATCACAAAGAGTTTCTGCCAAGAGAGGAAGTGACTGGATCCAATGCTCATAGCAGACCTGATCGGGCCCTGAGCTTTTTCTCTTCGGGAGTGACCGTAGGGCCTGACACACCTCCTCCACCTCGAAAGGCAGATTCATGTTGTGCTGCTCCAGTGTAAGCGGATGCTGTACGATTGGAGATACGGCCGCAACGTCACGATTGAATAAAAAATTAGTTAGGTGGCTCTTTACCTGCCCGTCGCTAAGCGGGTTCATCGCCCTACGAGGTCGCACGATGTAAGCTGAAGGCTTTCGTTCTGCCCTTTCGAGCAGCCGTCGTTCTTCCCGCCTTGCGTGTTCCCTTTTATGATCATAGCAGAGTCTTATATACGCCTTTCTACGCTCAAAGTAGTCCCGCCTGGCTTGCAGTGATGATGTTGCTCTGGCTCTTGCTTGGCGCAGGAGTCCGAGCACTTCACCGTGGGCGAGGTAGCAGGCTCAAGAGTACCACGGGCGTGATCTCTTTTGCCATAACCTTTTCCACTTCACTGCACTTCTCATCGTTCTCTCCAACTGATCACAAGTAGAATCGATGTCAGGGCTTACCTCAAGACCGCCCACCGCCCTGTCCAAAAGAGATAGATTAATCCGTCTCATTGCAGACCAGCGCGGCGGGTTATGTCGGTCTCGCCAAATACCGGGAACATCGACAACGGCCAACACTGGTTGGTGCTTTCGAGCCGCTTCATAAAGAACATCAAAGCTTTTAATTTCACGGCTGACAAGGTTGTGAAACAACAGGTCGATGGTGCTGCTTCCATTGTGACTCAGATATGTATAGTCTTCACGCGCGTTAGCACATTTCAGACCAATATTTTCCATCACCTGAAGCAGCACCTCGCCTTTATCATCGTTGGCCCCACAATCGATTCTGGCATTGAAATCACCGCCGACGATAGTTGGCATGGTCAGATTTAACTCTGAAAGTCCAAAGCTCACCGTTTCAGCAACCTCCGCAGAATCGAATGTGGGTGGGAAATAGAATACAACGACGTTTACGCTCCCAGAGGAGAGCACTACGCAGTATTCATCTTTCCTGACGCATTGCATCGGTGGTAAGCGTTTATGTAGGTAGATAGATAACCCACCCACAGGTCTTCCCCAACCTCCCGCAGATAAGACAGCCAGCTGGTGAAAGCCCCGCATATCATTGATATGCAGTTCATCCCGCTGAAATGTCTCCGTGAGGAGTGCAATGTCAACCAACTTAAACATGTCATCACGTGCAAGATCCATTGCCCCCGTAAGTCCCTCACAATTCCAGAGAAGCACTCGTAGAGGTATGTTTGCCACTACGCTTGCAGTTCTAGAACTTACGGGGGTTTGGACCGCCAGGCGCACTAAAACTCTCCTTAACCATCCTCTCGTAGGGGACGGCCCCAACCCAGCGACGGAACAGGCTTCCCTTTGGCCAGAATTCATTTCTGCAACAGTTTGCGTAATCTTCGTCCGTTCAGTAATATAAGAAACATAAAGGGACCAAGAACAGAGCCCTGTGGGGTCCCCAAGCCAACAAGCTGCCAAGTAGATTGAATAGGCCCAACCTTTACAGACTGAGATCCATCCTCAAGATAGGATCTAAACCAGCTAACTGTAGAAAACGTGCAGCCCAAGTGGGTCAACATCTGAGTAAACAATCCATGATCAAGGCAACTGAAGGCAGACGCCACGTCCTGAAACACGCCCAAACAAGGCTGGTCCATTTCGACCGAGTCAACCACATGCTGCCACAGATGTGCTAGGGCTAAGTCTGTCGATCGGTTTCGACGAAAGCCAAATTGGTCTGATGAGAGAAAGTTAATGTCGTTCAAATTACGTGCTAGGCTCAGTAACACTAACTTTTCAAAGATCTTTGAAATGTAGTCAACAACTGAGATAGAACGGTACCTGGACCCAAGACACCTATCCTTTTTACTTTTGTACAATGGGATTACGTTGGTAGATCTCAGACATCTAGGGAAATAGCCGTGTTGAAAAGCTAGATTAATTATTCTTGCCAAAGAAGCTGCAATAACGGAGGAGCTAACTTTAACAATTTAGTCGGAACACCCATAATTCCACAAGACCAGCTAGCATTCAAGTTTCTAATCGCACCCTCAACATCAGAGGCATGCACCTGAGGCAACGAAAATGAGTTGGTCTCCTTTGGCCATAGTTCATCAAGACGGCGCCCATCAGTTTATGGATTTAACAAGTTTATCGTCTTATATTCAACCGTAGCGAAATGTAGGTTTAGTTCATCGGCGACCGACTTGGATTCACTAATCACGTTCCCCGTGCTGGAAGTTACGACTGATGGAAGCTCTGCCTTAGCAAGCTCTCTACCGCAGGCTTTGTTAATATATTTCCACAAACGCCGCGAGTCCGACTTAATGTCATTAAACCGATTTTTATAGAAAGATTCTCTGGCTAGGCAAATAGCGTGTAAATACCGCTTTCGAGCGCACGAGTACGCCCTTTTTGTCTCCGGCGTCAAGTGCTTTCGATACCTTCGATAAAGCTTGTTCACAGTCTGCCTCAACCGATAAAGCCCCGGGTAAAAAGAGAATGTGTGGCTGAATCTACATCTAAAGCGTCATAGACGTTGATCCAGGAGGTCCAAGAAGAGAGACTTACCAAGTCAAGAAATACATCAATACTGCGCTGATCATGCCGCCTACTCTCAATGTGTATGGCCCTTTCAGGTACAACCGAAACGGGTTGACCGCCATTAACAGAGACAATGATCGGATAGTGATCTGAAAATACTGGGGTCTCTAACACAGCTGCCTCAATAGAATTAAAAACATAACAATTAGCTATAGCTATATGATCTATACAGGTTTCTGAGCTGGGACGGGTACCCTATCTCTTGTATGAACAAACCCTCTCGCCATAAAAAAAGATATAGTTAAAGCCACTAATTCCGTGAGTAGGACAGTCCGAGTCCTTTAGCCAAGTTTCATTTATAGCATCAACATCAAAACCAGAAGCTTCCTGAATCATAAGGTTAGCAATGGATTCAAGCTGCCCCTGCTTTAGTAAACCATCAGTACCGGCATTAACATGAATGGTTGCGACCGAAGATGGGAGCGGATAAATTGCTTTTGATTGATTGATTCCTTCTTTTTTTAGAGTTTTTGCGCAATCGAATACTGGAACAGGGTTGTCCACGTGGCCCGCTGCTACACGGAGGATCTGCAAAAATTATGGAACTTGAAATAAACGTGCGTCTTTCACGTTTATATGCGGAACTGGCGAACCAAAATCAGTGGGGTGGATAAAGAAAATCATGAAACAGCGGCAATAAGGAGCACTGAGTAGCGGACAGCGAGGTTTGAGATCGACATTTTTTTTTTTAGATTTCTCGTAAGGCAATTGCCTGTCTACGGATTTTTTTTATGTCATGGCTAAGTTTATTCCACTCCGGCATTTACCTTGTCTAAATTGGAAACCATGCAAACCAATTCAAGAGTGGCCGGTCTGGGTCTCGAACCCAGTCCTCCCGAATGCAAGGCAAAGGCTTTGCCACTAAGCCACCTTGGTCGACATCTAACTGCTTTTGCAGCCCACGGATTTCATTACGTTCCATGTAACGTGAAGGGCTTTCATGAACTACATAATGGATGTCGATCGACACTGTGCTGGAGCAAATATGATAGAAACCACGCCGCGGTATGTCCGGCGGTTCGGTCCATAGCAGAGCTAGCAAAAACGCTAGATTGATGGTTGTCTCGAAACCCTTTGATGCAACATAAACACATTTACCCAGCCCGGGTGTTAATAAAGTATATAAAACCACGTTATCTAAATAGCCGCAGCGACGAAATCAGTTCCCCTCCATTATAGCATTATTCAAAATTGATTGTGATTCAGAATTGTGAAGTTTACTTAAACAACTGGTTGCAGTTATTCCTGCCACTATTACTCTATAATGTCATTGGTATTGCACCGACTGACTAATTCAGTATTTTATTGTAATTGTCTACTCTGGCCAGTAGATTGTCCTTCAAGCATGCTAAGCTATGCAACGAGTACAATGCTTGCGTGCAAGCTTAAATAGGTGAAGACAAACGATTTAGGCATTGCTTTAGTATTAGCACAATTTGTCTAACATGCTTCCTGCACTCCCTTTATGTAAGCCTTAGTGTGGCAGTGTACTTCAGCGCTCGAACTTTGCTCCGAACTGTTGATGAAGGTGCTGATTATATGTACATGGAATGCATTAAAGGTCACACATAAATAGTACGTAATTAAGCAGATCCTGTGTTACATGACGAACTACAAACTTACTAAATATTCATACCTAGTACAACATATCAATAACACTGCTTGGCTCTTGCATAAACTATATTGAGATTCCGGTGCGCTTAGCCTTTACTGGCTTGAGTCGTGCGTAAATGACGATCGGGATAATCATCTGAGGCTCTTGTTCACAGCTGCCTTGTTATAACAGCAACATTCTGCAAAGTAATAATCACAACCATACTACATATGCATATTGTCCTCTGTCATTACATTTATTACAAGCAGTAGAATAATATACAGAAATAATTTATCTCGGGATTAAAGGCAAAGGAACGGTGAAAAAGACGCCGACCTGCTCGAAGCATGCGTTTACTTGTTAAGACCGTGGCACTGAAATGAAGAAGTAACCCCCAGCAGAGACACCATGCTTCCGCCTTCATGTGATCGAATCGCTGCCGTAATTTTGGAAAAATTTCTACTCTCAATAGAGTAACACCTCGCCACAGCCCCTGGCGCTTTCATCCGCCATCATGGCAGAACCGTTGTCACTTGAGTCGTGATGGCCAAGACTAGGGACGCTTTGCCAGAACACCCGCCCTCCCAGTACTTGTTTTCGCCTCTGATAGTACAGAGACACGTCGAGTTCCGGAATGACAGCATCCTCTTCCTCCTGATCCCGAACCTCCTGGATGAGTCGACGTGCTTCTTCGCACACCTGCTCAGCTGGCGTAATAGCAGAGAACGGAACGAAGTCGGAGACATCGAAGTTCAGCCGCAGATTACCGACGCCCCGACAACCAGGCATAACACCTACGTCACTCGAGGACGTGTCGGCACTCTCTGCCATGTACGTGCCGAGCAGCATCTGTCTTTCTGTCGTCTGACACAACGCCTCTTCGAGTGTGGTCATCTTAAACGTCTTCATATCGATAGGAGCACCCAGTGAGTTCTTTCCCTCGAATAGCCGATAAACCTCGAGAATCTTGATACGCTTGTCTGGCGGCACCGGCGGACTAGCGTGCTCCATGAGCAGCTTAAGGATCGCCTTCGTCGACAATGAGCACACCAAACCAGCAGGGCAGATCAGCTGGGCGGTATCGAGAAACGACGCTATCGCGTCACCGTGTACCACGGCCATGTCCGATAGAAGAAACTGTAGCCAGAGCAGGACGAGACGCATTTGCGGATTGATTATCTGGCCCGACAGGATAACTTTGGGCAGCTTGTAGTGGCCGAAAAGTTCCACGAACAGCCCCGTGACACGATCTCGCAACAAGTGGAAGATCGGAAGCCAGGCTCGTCGCATAGCCAGAGGGATCGACGCGAGCTCCTCCAGCTGGCGCGGGTCGGCATCGTCGTCCTTCGCAGTAACCAGCAGCTCCGATTCCGCGACGTACTTGATAAAAGCAACCTGGTCCTTATTTATGGCTTCGCAAAGCCGCTCGAAGGTAGAATGAAGATGCTTCTCGTCTGCCCGCCGGCCAGCGGCCAAGCTCAGATCTAAATACTCCTTTAGAATGTCCTTGAACGCTGCCGATTCTTCGGGTTCACTGGGAGCTGCTACCAGGCTTGGCTGATTCTGCTCCCAGTACCTGGCAACTAGCCACTGTAGTAGTATGTTAGCAGCTTGTCGTAGAAGAAACAGTGAGCCTAAAATTAAATCATTATATACGGGTCAGTTATTTTGAGAGAAACACTTAATACCGAAAATAGAACCAGAAAATATATCATATAATATATGCTCACGTTGTCTGGTAACAAGAACAGTCTTCGTTCACACGCTTAAAGCTTATAGTTCTCACGGTTATTTCTGGGGCTATTGGCATCAGTTTTTTTTATGACACCATGTCGTCGGGTCAAGCAGAATCTAAACAATTCTACTTGAAAAGTTAGTGATATATGTTACATACTTGTTTAACGTCGGGACCAATAGTCACTGGCAATAGCATGTGGCTTCGATTATAAATACCATCTAGCAAAAGACATCTCTGAATATCGTTTACCTTCGAATTGCACAGTACAAATGAACAAAATTATACATTTTTTCTAAGAGGGGACTGCATGAAAGATTGGAATCATGTTACGTCACAACTAGTGGCAGCTAGAGAAAACTCACTGCGAAAGTGATGGGCGCAGTCGTTTCGGACATCGATAATCCACGTAGGTATGCCGAGTTCCTCAGCCATCTGTTTGTTATTAAGAGCGAAATCCTTCTTCCGCTTGCAGTGATGCCGATCATGACTGTATTGCTGCAGTTGATGCTGGTGCCGGCGCTCCAGAAAGAGTTGGACAAATTTATTAATGGCACCACCGAACGTTTCGATAAGTTGGCCATTCTCGACAAGCGAAGCAGCTCTGGCGTCCAGGACTAGCGCGCGCACGAGGTGCTCGGTAGCCTCGATGTAAGCCGGGCAGTGTTTCATGTCGCAACGAAGTATCCACACAATCAGCGACGCCTGTGCTTGCTCCAGCTCGACAGGTTTTAAGCTGAGAATCTTTTTGTCGTAAAAGGTAACCCGGTCCGAATGCCCACACGAACGACAGAGAAACAAGACAAAGATATGACGCTTTAATGTATCGAGACAGAGCATTCAGTAAGAAAGATAAACAGTATTTAAATTTAAAAAAAACAAAACGCTCGTGGAACCTCCATGTGCATTCTCGACGTCCTTCCTTTAGAGCTCTGGAAAATTATAAATTACTCTGCTTACTGAACTACCTAGGTGTACATTACTACAAAACTCAACTATATAGTTCAAAAGATGATATATTAATATACATATATGGGTAGAACATAATAATTCTTAATATGACCCTCAGTTGGATAGTAGAAAAATCCACTTTCGGAATGCTGAACGAATTATATATATATATATATATATGGATGATATATCGAGTGTTTCGCCGTGTGGTACGCCGAGGTTCCATAGAGATGGCTGGTTATTTTTCATGAAAAAATCTCATTCAAAAATGATCTCGTCGCTAGTAACTTCCGAATAATGTTATTATTCGTTCTTTAGAATGTGTATGTTTCTTTTACCTTGAACAAAGCGTTTCAATCTTTATCACGACATGTAGACATATCAACAACGTTTTGCGTTTTAGTTTGTTACGTAAAACAGTACGCGCGGAATTGTCATTTCTGTTATTCATTGAGGTATCGCATGGGTGGCAGTCGAAACCCAAATCAACAGTAATTACAAGCTTATATTGCAAATAAACGAGCGGAAGGACGGGGGGGGGGGGGTAGTTATTATACTGGTGGAACAAAACCAACCTGATCTCGGACGATGGACCATTCCTTTGTCGAACTCCACGGGACAACACGTCCTATAGTTGTCGAAATCGAAGGCATCTTGAATATGATGCGGTTACTGTTGGGTGAGTGAAACCGGCTACTCTTTACATCTCACGACAAATACTGTCTCAAAAAACAATGGGACCACTTGGCGCAATCCACCAAAAGAACGGAAGAAAATATTTAAAGCTTCCAGCGACGCTTACGAAAGATACTTGACAGATATTCCGATATCAGCGGTTGCTGTTTTTGTGTTATGTCATACCTATACTAATGCTATTACTTATTATGCTACGTAATAACAATGCATTGAAGATGCTATTATTATATTGTTGTGAATGTGACTACAGCAGCTTTTGTGAGAGCTTTCGAACAGAGCCAATGAGCCGGCGGCTACCGCAGACACAGACGACCGATCCGAGCGTTAGAGGAAGGAAGCAGCGCGTTCCGATTAATAAGCATTGGTTGGTGATCGTCTGCTACGGGTGTACAGTGTGTACAAGTGGCGTCAAAGCTCGGTCGGAGGTAGGCAGGCAGTGGTTCTACACGGTCGCGGTCACAATCAATGAACCATACATGAACCATAAATACAACCGCATATTGTTTATGCCATAATAAAGACAATACATAGAAAACATACCTAGACATTTCTCAAATCGGCAGCACAAAGATGTGCCACAATCTTCTTGTAAGTGTTCGTCCATTTTTCGGCTAGCGGTAAATATACGAAAGCACATTTTGATGCGAAATTTAATTGCACTTACTTGTACAAAAAGGAAATAACTACATTTTGGCAACTCCGACTCGTCTCTTTTTTGTGATTTTTCATTAATCGAAATTTCCAATCTAGCATATATATATATATGTATACATGCCGATATATATATATATATATATATATATATATATATATATATATGTGCTAATTTACCATAAGAAAGTCCCAGAAATACGTTTCTGGAACGCCATACTGCCCACGAAACACACATTTCTGCGGTTTTCACTACTTAAATTAAACAAACGAACAAAATGAACTTAATAATCCAAGTTTGTTCGTAGAATAATAACAATAAATTTACAAATCGGTAACTTTGTCCGGGCCAGGCAAAAACAAGTGCCGAATTGCATATAAACAATTGAGTTAAGGTTGACAACAACACGACAGCCAAGACGATTCGAATTTCGAGCGTCCGTTTTCATTTACACTTTCTGACGCCTACTGCTTTAATGCATTCATAACCAGCGAATTTCGAATAGGGGCTTTTCGAAATTCTGCTACGTTCTGTACATGTTCGCTGTTCCGTCTGCCCGGTCTTACCTACATCCCGAATCTCCATCCAGCACATTTATTGGCGACGACAAGTTTGTAACGATTCCAGTTGTCCGTGTACCAGCAATATGGCTGCATCAACTGAAGCTGAATTTCGCTCCCGGCTCGAAAAAAATGTAGGTTTCTGCCCTATCTGTGGACTCTACGTAATGTGATTACACGAATGTAATGTGATTTCGAAGAGAGTGTGTCTGCATGGTGAACGGGAACGAGCTGGATTAACGTGTGACAATGGACAGCCGGTATTCTTTTTCGGGCCGGCCAGAAATTTCGAACCCTGGAGAGGAGTGTGTCGCGAACAGCCCCACAACGTTGTGGTCCGTTTAGAACACGAGCCGATTCCATGTGCTTTTGCTTGTTCACCCATATCTCCCATCATATATTCTCTATCCCCTCGCCCCCCTAACGTTCTACATTGCATGTTGGAAAATCTTACGATGGAACGTAGCCCATGTCAGTCGATTGATTGGGTCCTATCTAACTGCTCAAATAATTGGCGGCAAAGAATGACTCCTTTAAAAACATTCCTCTCCTCTGGACGAGTCACCGGATATAATAGGGGGATCTATTAAATCAAGGTAAAACGCATACAGCTGGGGTACTTCTGTACGAACTTATTGCGATGTTGACATTGATTAAAATATGCCTACAATAATAATACTACGAACGAGCTATGTTGTCATTGCTGTTAATACGTTAGCCAAAGTGCGTGGCACAGACACATATATTTGTATATATATATATTGTAGACACATATATTGTATATATATATTGTAACAGGGTGAACACTATGACCAGAGCTTTGAAAGAATTATAAATTAGTCGTGCCTCAAGAGAGCTATCAGCTGTTCAATTCCACAGCCCCTGTACCTTTTACGCACACATCTACTGAATTCATCGACATAGTTGACGCACACATGCTATTTGTGTTATGTTTATGATTTGTGATTCTTCATGATTGACTAAACTTATTTTATGGCTGTTCATGACTGACAGCTAACCATTTATATTCGATTTATTATTATCTATATATGTTTTAATGAGAACTAAAGCATTGCATTATGCAGTTCCTATAATAAACCACGTTTTGAATATTAAATAATAATGCGTGGGGTCCACGTACACATCCGTTTCGAACGGGCCTACCATTCAGATAGGGACAGTGTTATCTCTACGTTGTTGCACCGAGCCGCTCGAGTCCACTATATTTAAGCATCATCAACACGTCTATTTTTTCCCTTGACCAACATATATATATATATATATATATATATATATATATATATATATAGCAACCTACAGTACTTATGAAGTGACAGAAAATGTATTACACTTTCTTTCTTACATATATTGTAATAATTAGATAGTTACTATATTATCCATATTACAATGCCATATGATCACTATTATTTATTGAGGTGTTTTATGTGTATCTACGTAATTAGTGTGCTTATGAGTGTCTATTAATTTTGATGCCGTGTCGGATTAGGAGCGTGAGCTTGCCGAGCTCACGAGCGAATTGGACGCCCTTTCGCGTGGTGAACTTCTACTCAACGTTCCCGATGAGGTTGAGAAGCTTCGAGTGCAAAACGCCAAACTTCACTATCGGATAGCGATGCTTAAGAAGGTATGTGGATGTGCAGTAGCCCGGGAATTCTAACATCATGTTAGACGTGATTTATTTATTAACCTCAATTTAGAGCTGAAGTGGTTATGTTATTCTCACTCCGAAACAAAACTTCTCAGAGACAATGTTTTATTAGAAAAATAATCGGTTTAACGAGCTCTGCAATTCCTATATATATATATATATATATATATATATATATATATATATATATATATATATATATATTATATATATATATATATATATATATATTTATATATATATATATATATATATTATATATATATATATATATATATATATATATATATATATATATGTTTGTTTGTTTTTCATTTCTAACAGTAGGGCTGCATGGTTATGATCGCGTTAAAGTTGAGTCCAGGACCTGTTCTACAGGTTTCAATAGAAGCAGACAGTAGCGTTATGTGCCGATTTAATCCGTTTGCTAATAATGTTTCTCACCTCGGGCTTGTGACACATCGGATTGACGTGTTAACAGAACGTAATTGCGGAAGAGGCCGTCAAGAAGAAAGCCCGTGAATCGAGTTCTCTGAGCCCTCTAGCTCTACTGCAGGACATCTTTCGGCAGGTGAGCCTATCTCACAATATCACGACAGGAATAGAACATTTGATTCAAAAACAAATGACTAAAAACAAAACAATGGCAACAATAATGTGTCCAATTCAATTTGAATGAAACAAGTCGTAGTGTTAATGTTTATATAAAATGATGAAAGAAACCCATAATCGTGCTGATGTTTTACAATCGTTAATGTACTTGGCAAATAATAAAAAGTAAGTGGAACTCAGTAAATTAACGTGCCCTTTATTATTGAATATTATGTGCAGGCAGTTGGAATTGCATATCCGGAAGCAGTTAGCGAAGCAGGCTGCCAGGTGTGGCTCACTGCATCCACCAATGAAAAATTTGGTGACTACCAGTGCAACGCGGCCATGCCATTAAGCCAGTTCCTGAAACGCAGCTTAGGACAGGTGGGTCATTCTTTGGTATCAGCCGGTGAAACGAACAAAAGCCCAGTTTTTACTGTCACAATCGATGCGACTGAAGATTTTTCTCACGTTCGACGTGAGTGGTGGTTTAAAAAAGGGAATATATGTATAACTGGATGTCCAGTGCTAATGCTATGTAATAATGTACCTCCTAGTTTAACTAATGCATGTAGCAAGCGAATAATATAGTGTTATTATGACAAGCAGTGGTAATGTTCAACATGGTATTTCTCCTTTGAATTGCAGAAAGTGCCGCCGCTAAGCATCGCTAAGCGGATTCTTGAATGTCTCCCTCCGAATGACGTCATGGCTGAGACATCTATTGCAGGACAAGGTGAGTGATGACCAACTGAAAGTGTATTATTACCCATGTCACGCAAAATGCAAGCAGCACTTGGCGCTCTGCAAATTCTATACCGGTACTTCTGGAAGCGTGACCCATTCAGGGCGTACGATAAGTAGGACTTACAATTGCGTGTATGTTAGGGCTCCAGTGCTGTATCATGTACATCTGTGTTGGCTATGTTTGAAACGCTAGGCGATGGACTGAAACAGACATAGGAAAAATGTATTTGACAAAATAAGCTATTTTTTGTATTTAGAGTTATATATACAGGGTGTTGCAGAAATTTTTCATAATAGAATATACAAATTGTAGAGCTCGTTAAAGCAAATATTTTTTCCAATGGAACATGGTCTCTGAGAAGTCTTGTTTCGGAGTGAGAGCGAAATTACTACAATTTGTGACACTAGTGTTTTTGCCCGACATAGGAGCATAAAATGTGCTGTTGCGAGACAACCAGTCGGGTTCGTGAGAAAATTCTGCTTCTTCCGAAGAATATACAAGACCGGTCAGAAGATGCAACACGGTCGTTTAGAAGAGAATTCGTCAAAATTGAAGTTTTTTATTAGCTTTCACGCCAAATACTTCAGAATCATAACCCTACGACCACCCACGTGTTCAAAGCTAACATATTCAGCAAATGCGCATTTCATGACGATCATTTTGGTACCAAACTTACGGCAATGCGAGCTGTGGTTGCAGAGTAATTACGATTTTTCGGCGAACATGTCGAGATTAAGTGCATGAAAATGACGCGCTGCGGCTGTCGCGCGACACGTCGGCGGTAGTGAACGTCGCCACACAGTCATTTTTCATGCACTTAATCTGGACATCCCACCGAAAAATCGTAATTACTCTGCAACCACAGCTCGCATTGCCGTAAGTTTGGTACCAAAATGATCGTCATGAAATGCGCATTTGCTAAATACACACATCATATTTATTCACCATAGTTATTGGTAGTAGGATTGAATTGATACACATGATTCACGAAACTATAACAAAATCTCGTTCACACGCGCCTGTAATGAATATGAGTCAATTGCCAGGCATGTTAGAACGTGATAGCGACATATGTTGCACTCACCACAAAACTTACACACACATTCATTTATATCATAACAATCACCCTTGAGGCACATATAGTGGTGATAACCGTGCCATGTTACCCTGCACAATAATGACCGGTTACTTTGAAGGCTCGAAAACGAGCATTTGCTAAATAGTTAGCTTAACACGTGGGGTCGTAGGGTTATGATTCTGGTATTGGGTGAAAGCTAATAAAAACTCATTTTGACGATTCTTTACGAGTCGCATCTTCGACCGGTCTTATATTCTTCGGAAGAGCAGAATTTTCACGAACCGACATGTTTTAGTTCTGTATAGGAGGCTGGTTGTCTGCAAAGCACTGCTCTAGCGGGCACTAGGTCCAAATGTAGTAATTCGCTCCATCCGAACAAGACTTTCAGAGACGTCCATTGGAAAATATTGCTTAACGAGCCTAAATTTGTATATTCTTATGAAAAATTTGCAACAAATGTATATAATTTTTTTTATTATTATTTTTAGAGTCATTATTAGAGGGGCAAGCGGCCTCGGTTCGGGGCACTCTCCAGAAATGGGTCCCTACAAAACATTGAATAAAATGAATATTTAGAGTTAGATTTTGGAATTTATAGTGAAATTAACTGGCCATGTTCAACGAATCATCGAAATATGTGGTGGTATTATGTGTAAATAACGTTACTTTAGTTAGTACGATTGCAACAACAACTAACATAATGATATTCAATCCGGCGAGGCTTTAATTAATGAATTACAACATATTAATATTTGTTGATGTACTCTTTTTATAAGATTTGTAGATTTGAGTTAAATTATCAATAAATTATTAAGATAAATAAGAATAACCTTACTGGAATGAGAAGTTCCATGTAGACTCTTTGATTTTCATATGAGTAATGTATAGAAGTATAACATAAACTTGATTTTATTTTCACAGGATTCATTAACATCACATTAAATCGTTCGTTTGTGACGTCGCAGCTGATTGAACTGCTTCAAAAGGGCGTTCGATCTCCATACGTCACGCGTCGCAAGCGGGTCATCGTCGATTTCTCTTCACCAAATATTGCTAAGCAAATGCACGTTGGACATTTACGGTACGCATATGTTATGTTTTTTGTTTAACATGGTTTTTAAGATCACTGAAGAATTCAGCTGAAGAATTGTTCCGCAATTCTTCTATCTCGCTTATCGGAAAAATAGGAAATGCTTTATAGCAATGGTTTTTAACTGAGCGATTCTGGAAACCACAAAGCAGCCCGCGCAGCTACTGCATATGTCAGCTTGACCGAACTCAATTACCACGGGCGACGCAAGCGTCAACAGTATCGATGAGGACTCATTCATATAACCATATTCCAGCGGTACACTTTCGTTTTACATCACTGATCGATGAGGACTAAGATATATATTACTATATATAGAGTTTCTCCGTTTCGAAAGTGGACATTTGTTGCGCAGGGGTTGAGGTTGCAACTTTGTGCCATACTCGCGGGTCGTCTTATCCACTTGTCTTATATATATATATATATATATATATATAAGACAGTACAGCGTGTTTCATTATTGTTGAATACTGCACGTTCAGAAAGCACACGTACATGTAGACATCGATATCGAATCACATTGAGCTTAACCGGTGATAACAATTAGCATTAGCTACTGCTACCCAGTACGCATTTGTAGTGCCAAGGGTTTTGTCTGCCGTCACCGACAAAGAACGTACACTATCGCTGGCGACTTCATGCTCGTTTCTGAATCGGCGATACCACAAAGAAACGTGCTTCTACTCATATCCTCGCCAAATACATTCTCTAACATTTGCACTAGTTCAGTATAGTTAATTCTGTTTATTTTGAACTTTTTGAACATGTAATGCGTAAATGCTCGCAGGTCGACTATTATCGGTGAATCGATATCTCGTCTGTTGGAATTTGCCGGTCATGACGTCCTACGACTGAACCACATCGGAGATTGGGGAACACAATTCGGCATGCTTATTGCACATCTTATGGAAAAGTTTCCCGATTACAATAAAAGCGTACCACCGATTGACGACTTACAGGTAAATACCTTCTTTATACGTCTATGCTGAAAATATCTAATATATGTATACATGCTATATGTATTTTTCGCACCTTAGTACCTGTGATAAAATGTAAGTAAAATATTGTAACTTATATAAGTCATAAAAAGTATATAGACGTTATTTATGGATGAAGATAAAACGGCATATTGTTTATGGCTGCTGATACTAAGCTCCGTTCACGCTTAAAGCCTGTAGCCAATTTGTGAGCATATGACAAAGTGTCTAACATCTAGACGGCTACGGCAATTACAATAGTTGACCGCTAGCTTGATCGGGCTAAACAATTATTGTTCGGGCGATTGCCATACTGTAGGAGTTCTATAAGGAGTCCAAGAGTCGGTTTGACAACGACGATGCGTTCAAGAAACGTGCTTATGAAGCCGTGGTCCGTCTTCAATCAAAAGAAGCCGACATCATCAAAGCATGGGAGCTCATCTGCGACGTTAGTCGCAAGGAAGTGCAAAAAATTTACGACACTCTGGACATAACCCTGGTCGAACGTGGCGAGAGCTTCTATCAGGAATTGATGAAAGATGTCGTCGTCGATCTTGAATCGCGTGGCCTACTCATTGAGGAGGATGGCCGAAAGCTTATGTTCCCTGCGAACAAACAACTGATTCCGTTGACTATTGTCAAAAGCGACGGCGGCTATACGTACGATACATCAGATTTGGCCGCAATCCGACAGCGAGTACAGGTGCGTACGACATTGCAAAAGGTCCTGCACGAATATACTTCCAAGTCTTTACATGTGTTGTTTGTTAAGTTATATGCGTGCTTGCTATGGATCAGCTTTTAGCTATGAAAAAACATGCCTGTATATATATATCTATAAAAAAATATATGTATATGTAATATATAAATAATAAAAATTATATATATGTATTCTCAGGAGGAGAAAGCTGACTGGATTGTCTACGTTGTCGACGCCGGCCAGGGGGCTCATTTTCAGTCTGTGTTCGACTGTGCTAAGGTATGCGTGTCAGCCGCTAGTTACAGTAGAATTTGTTACCAATGCGAGCTAATTCGAGTCGCACACTGGCCGACTGAGCAGTGTAGTGCCAATACTTGACAGCATGCTTAAATACGTTGTGATTTCGTCAGAATCTTTGAGCACTATTCGGTATCGCGTAATTCCTCTATTATAAATAATAAAATAAATAGTTTAATTATTTATCAGGCATTTGAGCGTCTTGTAGCTCGCAGCGAAGCTATCAATGTGTTGGGCCTCTCGGAGTTACATTACTTGAAGTATACATCTACTTGGTAACTGATGAGTGGTTGCGCTGTTGACTAGGTGGCAGGCTATTTAACCGATGGAGTACGGGTGGACCACGTGGCCTTTGGACTTGTTCTTGGTGAGGACCGCAAGAAGTTCAAGACACGCTCAGGCGACACGGTTAAACTAAACGATCTCCTGGAGGAAGGATGTCAAAGGTAAGAAAACGTTGTTAGCCTCCAAAGAAGCTGTTTTTAACGAACTAGGTTTTTTTTTTTAATGTTTGCCTTGAAATATTTTCATGTCACGGCCTGTTAGACACGTACTCTATACGCCTAGTTAAGGCTTCGTCATTTTTAACAGTCTACTCAGCTGTTCTACCTATATCTTTCTAAAACTTGCGTAATTGTGCTTGAGTTTAGGTGTATGCAGAAGCTGATCTCCAAGGGTCGCGATAAGGAATTAACGCCTGAAGAGTTGAAAGAGGCCCAAGAGGCGGTCGCGTATGGCTGCATCAAGTTTGCTGATCTGGTTAATTGTCGACAGAATGACTATGTATTCTCATTTGACAGGGTAAGTGTTCCGGTGCGCGAAATACAATTTCCGCAAATGTATATATATACTTTGGTAGTTGATGTAGTTGATATCAGCGTTACCGGATAGGAATGACGTTAACAAAGCAGCAACAAAAAACATTTTGATAGTGAAAAACAAATACCTACGCAAAGAAAATTGAATTGGACTATCGAGGATTCACAGAATATTCGGTAGAGCACGTTGTCCAGCACAGCGAAAGTAGTCAGGAAAGCCGCCCACTGATCTTATGGCGGACCGCCCAATATATCTTCTGAATGCCTTCAATCAGGAAAAGCATTTGCAACGGTCATCGGTATGAGACTAACGGGGGATCTGGAAGAATGAAGAGCACTCTCGGACAATTAGTTTTGTTTCCGCAGAAGGAAACTCGTAATACGAATCACTAGTGCAAACAGAACAGTTTAAACAACTGCCATTAGTGCGATAGCAAGACTTGTACTGTTCCCACTATGATCGAGGAACGAACCTAGAGGACACAGAACCGGCTCTTACGAAAAACCAAGGCTCAGAGACAGAAACCTAGAGAATGACATGAGGAATGGACCAAAACACAAGCAGACGTATCAAGGGCCTGGTCCTGTCGGATTCTCCCCGACCTAGAGAAATGGTTCAACAGAGACTATGGAGACGTCACCTACTATCTGACAGTCATAGCGGATGCTTCTATAAATACTTGCATAGGATAGGCAAGGCTCCGAACGCCGAGTGTGTCAAGTGCAAGACAGGCAAAGAGGACGACGTGAGCCACACAATTTTCCTCTGCCCAGCATTTAAAGACACACGACAGGACTTTCCGACAATGGCGTCTCCGGTCATGGCGGTAACAGAGCTAGTCACCGCTACGCTCAAGGATGAGTGCAAATGGGAGCAAGGTGTCAGGCTCGTGGAGGCCATAATGAGAATGAACTACGAGCTGAAAAGACGAGCCGACAACGAGATGGATAGGCGGCTGACGACCAACGTTAGAAGGGAGCAATAGTAAACAGAGCGCATAGAATAACCATCATTTTCAGCGAAGTAAAACGAATGTAATTTCGATGGAAATTGTTGTAGCATATATTTGAGTGCAGCTTTCGATGCTGTTTTTGACATAATTCGTTTTGTTGCGTCGCTGCGTAGATGTTAGACGACCGTGGCAAGACGGCGGCGTATCTTCTTTACTCGCTCACACGAATTCGGTCAATCGCGCGGGCGGCTGGCGTCGACAGCGCCGTTCTGCGGAAGTCGGCCGAGAACCACGTTCACCTTGAGCATCCCAAAGAGGTGAAGCTTGCCAAACATCTGTTGAGGTTCGTATGATATCCTCGTCTCTCGTAGTGTTTGCTGTTATCGCAACCCTTGTTGCCTTTGTTGTTGCTGGTGCTGCTTTTATGATTATTGTTGCTGATATTACTGTCCTTGGTGTCGTTATTGATGCGACCAAATTGGAGGTCAGTTGACAACATTAAAGTTATTTCTTCTATGATTACTCAAGTCACAGGTGGCACCGTTGGTTCTAATTATGTGAGTAGTGAGAACGTCGATTATCAATAGCACACTTATAGACCCACCTATAATAAACGATCTGGAAAGTTTTGAACTCTCCGATTTCCGTCAGTTTCCGGAGAGACGACTATGACAGTATTGAATCTCGTTTGTTCGGTGAACCCGGGATGGTGCTGCTCTCGAGGTGCAGTAGTGTGTCATTGTGGATGTAGAACACGTTCGTAGACTATATGCGCTCGTTAATCGAAGCATTTATGCTTAAAAGGAGCAAATACTAGGAATCAAAGCTTCGTAAGGCAAGAACCATATAGGTACGCTAACAAACGCATAGGAATTAAGGACTTAATTAGCACTATTAACAAAGGTGATATTTTTCCAGCGGTGTATAGTCCAGATTATGAATCCCAAAGGTATTACCAATACACGTCTTAGCCGCATCTCTGAGTCTCTTATATGCGAGGTCATATGAAGACGACCTAACTTATATAGAAAAGCAGTAGTGACGCCCATTTTTAAAGAAGACCAATTTAAGCAATTATATGCCTGTTGGTCGATCTTCAATTGCCTGTGTAATTCTGGAGAAGATTGTTGTTAACCATGTATTAACGATTTATCCTGGGTAGAACCATTAGATAAGGAACAGCACGGTTTTACACATAGAATGTCTGCAGCTACGAAACTCGTCGGCACGACACAAAACTGGGCAACCAAGATTAGTAAAAAGAAAAGGATTATTCTTGTATACTTTGACTTTAAGTGCATATATAACGGTAGTGCCATAAAAATGTGCTTACGGCGTTAATTCTTTAAACAAATTGCGCCCGGCTATAACTTCTCAGTGTCTGTCTCTATGTGACTCCCCTCGGTACGATCGTGGCTTCGGGTGTCATTTTTATATCTCGGCATGATCTCAACGGTCCGATTAGCTTTCAACTAATAGTCATAGTCGACATTGAGAGGTAATAAGAGCAACAGTGACGGCCGCAATATATCTACTGCTTGACGAACTGCTCGACATGACAAATTTATCATGAATATGCTTAAGATAAGGATTATCTTAATAATAAATCTACTAATTTATGGTTTGCAAAAAAGCTTGATTGATAATAAAGTATTAGTTTCCTATAGTGGCACATTTAACACTTTTCGACCTGAAATGTTTAGACCGATGAAAATCGCGCAATACAAAACAGGTCTATATATTTCAAAGTGTGCACCGAGTGCACAACTTTAGCATTGAAGCTATGCAAAGAGTGACATCTATTAGAAGATATCATACTAATATCACCGCATTCATAAAATACCAAGTCGACAGAGACCAAAATAATTTACAATTTGTAAAAAATAATTACAAATTACGCTCAGACAAGAGGAAGAAAACCTCACCAACCAATGCACCTTTGCAGAACTATGTGGTACGGATATCACCACTACATTTGTATGAAAGTGTGTGTAAATACTGGAGAATACAACACAGCAGGCCAGCATATCACACAGTGTTTACAAATTAAAGTAACAGATTTAGTATCTAGGGCCTCTAGCTGAGTAAACCATATAAATGGACTGCTACCGGTCTATGGCAAATACAATAATAATAATAATAATAATAACGTTTTGTTGTGGGCCAATTCGTTGGATTCATTGCAGATTCCCTGAGATCATCGCTGGTATGCTTGAGGACCTGTTTACGCACCCGCTGTGCGACTACTTATTCGAGTTGAGTTCAATCTTCTCCGAGTTTTACGACAGCTGCTACTGCATTGAAAAGGATAAAATAACTGGTGAAATTAAGAAAGTTAACATGAGCCGCCTGGCTCTGTGCGAAGCTACTGCGATGGTGATGGAGAAAGGTTTTGGTATACTCGGCATCAGAACCCTGCACCGTATGTGAGAATTCGATTCACCGGTATGGACGCTGCCGTTAGGTCCCCACCTCGGTGAGAAATCTTCGATCACAGAGTGGCCTTCTGTCCGGAGAGGGCACTGATCGGCGATTTTAGAGACGCCCTTTGGCTGCAGCAAGATAGGGGCGTTTGTGTTTGTGATGTCGCTTTCAATGACGGGACAGCACTTACCAATAATAAAATAAACAAAAAAATACCATTACAGTGAATGCAGTGTCTTTGTGTGTGTATCAGTTTTTCTCACTGATTGACCTTTCTTTTGTATGAGTTGGATTTACATTTAAATTAATCTATCGGTGTACCCTACAACAGCTTCATGCTCTTATACTATCTGTTTCTTTTAAAAATATATTCATTATCACACTTATTTTACTCATACTGAGTATGCATATAACATTGATATTTATACTATTGTGAGCTGCTCTCGGTATGTCGTTTGAGGGAGGCAGTGCAGTGATATTTTCATAAGGGCCAGGCAGGTAGACGCATGATACTTCGTACTCGTATGAGAGCACAGTCGACAGATGTACTCTGTGTACTTTTTGTGGAAGTTTGTATTCGAACAGACCAGATGATGATAGCCATACACGTGGGGATTTTTGCAAGACTAGACTGGATGTAAGAGACACTGAAAGTATCTGGGTCTCCAACCTCTTATCGGACTTGTTTAATTTTACTTTCCCATTACGAGACAAAGCTTTCGACTGGTACTGTATGCGGCGTCTTCAACCTCAGTCGAATTATCTCAACAACCGGTGAGCTGCCTGACGTTGGGTACACAAAGCGGCTCCTTATTCGCATTGATAAGCAAAGTACTCGCTTTATGCGCATTGTGAAACATCTTTTAAGCAAACCAAACATTTCTCGAGTGTCCCCATACTCTGTAAAGACCATACATCAGCCCCGAAATAATCTTAAGGTAAAAGAGTGCCACTGCCGTTGGAACAAACGGTCGCTGAACGTCGCCTACTTCTCCATAAAGCACGCAGTGAAGGTCGTCCCAGTACAATGAAGCAGAAGCCCAGATATCAGAGTTGACGAATTCTAAGGATGGACCGCCGCAACGTATAACGTCATTTGCAGTCAATCAATCCCCTCTTCTGAATTTTACAGCCTTGGTCTTTATGGTCTTTATTTTCAGCTCCCTTAAGACAAAGAACACCTCTACCAGATATGCGACGCGCTTGGTGGCACCCTGGTCGTGATGAGCCACCACCTGTCATCTGCGTACATCACAAGTACGGCCTTTCGGTTTTCCTGTCGAATATAGCCGACAAAATCGGCCAGTAGAAGGCACACCTCAGTAGGACCCCTTGCAGGATTTCTACATGTTTACCACTAATGTGTTCTCATTAAAAGAGCGCGAAATTGCGCTCAGGAGAGAACCACCAACGCCTGCGTGGCGTGATGACTTCACAATGATATATAGAAGTGCTTTGTCGAAGGCTTTGACAAATGATCTCCGGACCTTGCCACATCTCGTTCTATCTCTGACTGAAGCACATGGATTGCATTGCGCGTTCCCTAACCTCTCCGAAATCTGAATTGCTCCGGCGGAAGAGTTTGGTCAACCACGTATTCGATCCGTCTATAACCAGTTCGCAGAAGATCTTTATTGCCCCTGCGGATGCTTTACCACGGTATAAGTTTGAATTTCGTCTGTCATTGCTATGCTTGACCTTACATAGTAAAAGGCGACATGCTAGGCTCCTGGCATTTGCCCTCTCTTCATTATCTCATTGACCTGACTTACTTCTTTTACCTCAAAGGGCAGGTTCATAGTATCCTGACCTGAGTGAACGTGTCTAACCAGCTAGTTAAGTTGTTCTATATGGAGCAGCAAAGGGTCGAGAATTTGACAAAAATGTTTTCGTGAATACATTTTACCATACACCATGCCAAGACATTATTAGTTAGTCAGTATCGGGAATGCGCGATAGCATTGGAGTAGAGTAAGCATCTACTTAGTTTGAAAACGTAAAAAAGGAAAAACTAGTAGCCAACCTACAGAAAATGTTTATTCTTCAAAAATTGATATCAGTATTTCAAATGCATAGCAGATAGACAGAAATACTCATAGCAGTGAGCAATTAGAACTAGTTTAGGTAAGCTCGGCAGACGCAGAGGAACCCACTGCTGCCTCAGCTAGTAGCAACACAAGGTTACTCGTGATCGGTGTTGGAAGCACAGAAAATACTCCAGAACAGTTCCTGTCAAGCCTCAACAAGGTCCTAGAAAAAAGTCATTCGGCAAATACCAACAGCACTGTGGGACTATACATCTCTCCAGACTGGCAAGGACAGTCAATCAGGAGAGCAACGGAAGTCTGTTGCAGAAAAACAGGAGGAAAAGCGAAACTCATGGTAGACGGAAAGAGCCCGGACCTGCCAACAAAAAGCAAAGAACGAACGACCGGGTGTCAAAGTTCCATAAGGATCAAAGCAAAAGAGGGCAGGTCTGTGGATGACATGATTAGAGGCATTGCCCCTCATATCAAGCAAAATGATGCCACGGTTAAGATCGGACCGGTCAAGAAAAATAAAGATGGTGACTTAATCCTCAGAATCACGGAAAAGGGAACCGGAAGCGGCATGTCCTTCGCAAACGCCCTGCGACAGGGAACAGCAATGGAGGTCGACATTAGGAAAGCGACGGGTCCCACTCAAACCGCTGTGCTAAGGGACGTTAACCCTTTCCTCACTCTAGACGAGATATCGAAGGTTCTGCGCAATTCGTTGGACCTGCATGAAACTACGAAGATACAAGCGGAAACACCAAAAAGCAACAAGAGAGGAACATGGCAATGCTTAGTAACCTTACCCAGTCGGGACGCTAAGAAGCTTGTGGCCAAAAAAGGCATCACCATATCAGGGCGCCTATGCAGGGTTGAAGAATGGTTCCAAATCCCAACATGCTATAGATGCAATCATATCGGCCATATAGCAAGCGACTGCCAAAGTGAGGGGGAAACTGCTAAGAGATGTTATAGATGTGGGAAAGAGGGACATATAGCCAGGGAATGCAAGGAAACTGATATCTCGTGCTACATGTGCAACGAGAAAGATCATAAACCGAGAACAATGGCTTGCCCGCAGTACGCAAACTACTTAACGAAAGGAAACAAGCCGCGAGGGCGGCGGCAGCAGAGAGGGAAGCCAAGGCTAGGGAATTGCGGGCCGAGCAAAAAGAAAAGGAAGAGAAGAAAGCCGCTAGGGAACAGAGGAAGGAGGCTCAGCGAGACAAGCGTACATCAGATGGCTGGTCACAAAAAGGCTCCAAAGGGGCGGCCCGATTCCAACAACCAGAGAACCAAGGAACAACTTCTACACAACAGCAATGAACATGATTAAAGTAATTCAAGTAAACTGCAACAGAAGTAGATACGCACATGACATGGTCGAAGAGATAGCCACAAGGAGAAGAGCCAAGCTAGTGGCGGTGAGCGAACTAAATCAAGCGATGGCAACAAACAAAAAGGAATCGTTTGCAGATCGAACCAAGAGTGCAGCAATTATAAATACCGGTTCCGCGCAAACCACAAAACACGGAAGCGGGCCCGGGTTTGTATAGGTGGAATTGCTAGAAGGTTGGAGGCTGTACTCTTGTTACAGCAGCCCCAACGGCAGCCTGAACGAACTCGAGAACCTACTCAGTGAAATAGGAATATCAATAACTGATGCCACAAATGGAAAGGGCGTAGTCGTTACAGGTGACTTCAACGCGGCATCGGAAACATGGGGGTCGCGGCGTACCAACAAGAGAGGAAGAATCTTGATGGAATGGGCTGCCAGCCTGGACCTGTATATTCAGAACGACGGCAAAGACCCGACCTTTCACAGGGCTGGATATCAGTCAACGGTCGACCTAAGGTCACAGCAACGACACAATAGCCAATAAAATAAAAGATTGGACAGTGCTCACTGAAGAAGAAAACCTCAGCGATCACTACTGTATTGAGTTTACGCTAGAACTGCAGCAAAAAAAGCGTTGCCTATAAGAAGTAAGATGTACTACAGGATCAAAGACGAAGAAGTCTTTAAGAGCGAACTCAAGAAGGCAATCCTTACAACTTCCCCCCACACCCCAGAAGGACTGCATGACGCCCTCAAAGGGGCTACGACAGTTCCGGTCTGGCAGTCGTCGAGTGCGGTCACGCGCTCCGCCTGCTACGATTTGCAAGGAATTTTCGTCGGTTTCTCGCGATTCCCATAGACGTCTGTGTTATACTCGACATCAGTGGTGCAATTGTGACGGACTTTTGGATACTTCTCGTGGACTTTGGTGTGTGATAGTGCTTGAAGAGCTTCGCAAGGCGCGTCCGCCCACCTCAACGGCCTACAGCTAAGTGAATCTCTGTTGTTCTTTGGTTCTCTGCGGATTCCGCCGCCAGGCGTCGCCGCCAGGCGTCGCCGCCACTCCCAGGGTGCGGCAGCCTGCCAGCGCGCGTCCGTTTAGCTCGGCGGTTGACGCTCAACTGAGCGGAGAACAGATCGAGCGAGGTCCGGTTGTCGCCACCAGGGGGCGTGCGGGTCACGTTAGTAGGGAGAGGATCGCGTAGACGACCCACACCCCGAACCGCGTGACTGTGCGACCACTGGGGCAGGAGCTGGATACTGCGCCGGTTCTGCCACCAGGGGGCGCTCGAGGCTCGGGCAGGAGGTGGCGGCGGGTCCCAGTGACCACCCTACCAAATCCTGGTCTCGTAGGTCAAACCGGCTACAAGCTGGAGCCGGTGGCACCTCGCCACCTCTCCATAGCAACGTCCCTCCTTATATAGGCAACCTGCGCAGCCTCCCTGCACCGCAGGGAACGAGTGCACGTCTTTCCCAAACTTGGGAGGTTACCCCGGCAGGAGGGTCGGAAGTTCGTGCTCTGCCCAACTCCACCCACCCTCGCCGCGGAGGTGTATAACAATCTGAGCAGACTTCCGTCCCCCCCCCAGGGGTCCACGCTGGAAAAGGGTCCTGCGCCAACGTATTAGAGAGAGCGGCCTCCAAGTGCCGCTCCCTCCCCGAGAATAGAACTTTGATATATCCGGACCGGTTGGTGGTACGGAGCTGGGACTTGGTGGACACATACGGTTCCCTCTTCTCTACCGTCCGATCACCCCCCCCCCCTCCCCCACACTTCCTGCAGTCCACTCAGGAGTGCGGCGTCGGGAGCGGGCGCGGAGGAGATGCTCGGCGGCCGCAGCCCCCCCCCGGGGCTTGCCGGATCGGCCAAACCGACACAAGAGGAGGCAGCAGGAACGTCGGATGCGCCACTATCGACCCCTGTGACCGAGAGAGAAAGCATCTTCCAACCCCGGAAGATGCTACAGCGGTCACCGATCGCTAGTGCGATCACAGCGGACGCGGGGAACGAGGCCCAGCCTCTCTCCCACACTAAGGACTCGGCGAACGAGACTAGTGCTGCACACGAGCACAGCCACTCAACGAGTGAGCTTACCGGAGAAGCAGGGGAAGGTGAAGAAGTGAGCCCAGTTTTCAGGGCCATAGACCCGATCGCCTGCTACATCAACGAAATGGAGGCCTATACACAGACCAGGGATAAGCGTGACCACCTCGTCAAGGTGGACAAGAAGCTGAAATCACTCATAGAAGGGGCAGCGAAAAGCCTGAGGGTTGCCCGGCTGAAGGAAAAGGAACGCCTGCTGGCAGAACCCAGCCCAACGTCTACCGGCGCGCCGGAGCAATGCCATTGTCGCCAGGCCGACCCAAAAGCTAAAGTGGAATCGGGATGCCAGACGGAGCGCGCGGTCAAAACGCGGTCTACCGGCTGCCAGACTGACAACACAGACGCAGACGCGACGCTCAGAAAGGCCGAGCTAGAAAGGTTTGTTACCGAAGGCGGCTCTATGGAAGGTCTCAAAAAGATCACAGAAATGGAGTGGACAGGCGACCTGTTTCGCAACACGTCGATTGCCACCGGCAGCATAACAAGGGACTGCCCCGTGCGGATCCTCATTGTCCGGGAGGCAAATCGCAGCGACGAGGCGATCTGGAACGTCATGGGTGCGCAGTTCAGCAAGCTGAGGACCGACGCAGCCCGAACCTTCACCAACAGGGTAGCAACACGCTGCATCGAGGAGAAGGGAGAGCAGGGAGAGGAGCCAGTGACCCGGTCCCTGGTCACCCTACGTCTTCCCAAGGAAGAGGACGACGCGATAGGTGAGACGGAGAAGATCTTCGAGGCGCTGCAGGCGGCCGCCCAGCAGCGGTCGGCATCGGACACGGACCCCATTCCGTGCTACGTGACCGACCCTGTGAGGTCACAGAGGCTTCTTGAGGTCTGCGCCCGCAAGGCCGACATCAAGGTGGCCCTTTACACGTCCAAGGCGACGCGGAAGAGGGCAAACCGCGAGAAGAGGGGAACCGATAAGGCGACGACGAGAAGTAACCAACAGAATACAGCTCCGAAGCGCCCCGCGTGGAGCACCATCGTGCTGAGGAAGGGCGAGGGAACCCCCGGTGTCGACATAAGCGGCGTGCAGCAAAAGGTACGTCCTGATGCACACAACGTCACAGTGCAACGGCTCACCCAACTTAGAAACGGAGACGTGGTACTGAAGGTAGCGGAAAAGGAGGCCGGGGGAACCCGCTCCTTCCTAGAAGCCCTACAGACGGAGGGGGGAGCCTCAGCCAAGATAACGGCTGACGCGGCCGAGGTCAAAATGATCGTACGCAACCTCCCTACAGGCACTACAGCAGAAGACATCAGAAACGCGCTGACGAACGTCTCCGCAGCGGCCGGAAATTTCACCTTGGAGCCTCCGGTCGCGAGCGCCTATGGCCTCGTCTCGGCCATCGTGAGGTTCCGCTCACGTGAAGCAGCGGCCCCCCTTGTGGCGGCGGGTCGTCTCCAGGTAGGCTGGAGCACCTACCCGATTAACAACTGGGTCTCGGTGCCCTGCTGCCTGCGGTGCCAACGCGTCGGACACTCGGCGCGGGACTGCACGTTCGAGCGATGCGAAGGCAAGCGTTGCCACCGCTGCGGCGACCTCGGCCACGTGGCCAATGGGTGCTCAAACGCCCCCAGGTGCTACAACTGCAGCGGAGCGCACGCAGCCAACTCGACGGCATGCCCGACCTACCGGCAGAAGATCAAGGACTCCAACGATGGCGCTCCACGCTCCCGACTGGCGACAGCGAAAGCGGTGTCTCAGACCCCCATCCTGGTCGAGTCAGACACGGATGAGAACCACATGTCGGCCGCGGATGAGGAATCCGCTGCCGGAGGCTTTTCCAACGCTCTCCGCTCCGGAGACAAGCGAAGGCAAAAGAGGCGCCGGAGCCCCGGCAACTCACCCCTAAACCTGAACGTCAAGACTGCGGTTAAGGCCCAGAGGGTTGAGCACACCAGCCCCCCAAAGCATAATGCTTAAAGTCCTCCAGCTGAACTGTAACCGAAGCCGCGCGCCGCACTCCCTGCTCGAAGAAATCGCGACCAGACGCGGGGCGGACTTGCTCCTATTGAGCGAACCAAACCGCAATCTGGCGCGATCGAAAGTCGCATGGGTGACAGATGCGGATGCCGACACGGCCATCATCGACTGCACCGGAATCATCACTAGACACGGAAGCGGGAGGGGATTCTCATGGGCGGAGGTGGGCAAGGCGGGCAGGTTTTACTCCTGCTACGCAAGCCCAAACGCCCCCATCGAGGAACTGGAGGCCTTTCTGAGCGAGCTGCGAAGCTCGATCAGGGGGGCCGTAAACCTCCCGGTGTACGTGTGCGGAGACTTTAACGCAGCTAGCACGGAGTGGGGTTCGACGGTGATCGACGGAAGGGGCCACAAACTCCTCGAGTGGATGGCCGAGCTGGACCTCACGACATTGAACGACGGCGTTGAGCCGACATTCGTAGGGACGCGAGGTTCCTCTTTTGTCGATCTTACAATGGCTCAGACCACGCAAGCGACACGGATCAGCGGGTGGCAAGTGCTAACCAACGAGATCACTCTGTCGGACCATCAAACGATCGAGTTTTACGTGGACGCACCCCTGCCACCCCGACCCCGCCCCCGGGATAAACTACGTTTTCAGGGGCGCGTTTCGACGATTGAGGCCATACGGACCGAGCTCGCTCGTTCAGGCGCCCCCGCTGACGCCGAGGGACTGCAACGGCTCCTGAAGTCGGCCTGCGCAACTGCCAGGGTCCACCCAAAACGGCGCCACCAGGTGTCCCCGAAACACTGGTGGACGGAAGAGATCGCCGGAAGGCGAAGGGACTGCCTCCGAGCCCGCCGCGAGGTCAAGACGCTACGTTCGCTAGTGGGGGACAACGATGACCGGATGGCGAGAGCTGTCGGGGAGCTCCGGAAGTGCCGTGCCTTGCTACGGCGAGAAATCGCCAAAAGTAGGGAACGCGCATGAAAGAGTTCCTGGATAGCGTGGAACAAGACACATGGGGCAAGCCGTACAAGCTCGTTCGGGGGAAAATCAAGGGAAGGTGCGAGACAACGTTAACTACTGACGAAAGGAAAGCAGCCCTCGAGCAACTATTCCCGAGGCAGCCCGAATTTGATCGAACCCCGTACGAGCGACCTCTGACTCCCGACGAGGAAGCACCCCCGGTAACACGCGCCGAGATCATCCTGGCTGCTGAGAGAATAAAACCTGGCAAGGCTCCTGGCGAAGATGGGGTACCACCGGCGGCCACCAGGGTGCTCCTAAAGGAATTCCCTGACATGGTTGCCGAGGTGTTCACGGGGCTGATTCGGAAAGGAGCCTTCCCGACGTCGTGGAAACGCGCCGAGGTGGTGTTGCTGCCGAAAGGCAATGGGTCGTTCCGGCCCATCTGCTTACTAGGCACACTCGCGAAGGCCTTTGAAGCGGTGATCGAGGCACGGCTACGGCGGCACGCCGAGGAATTTGGACTCCTGTCAGATGGGCAGTTTGGCTTCCGGAAAAACCGGTCTGTCCTATCTCCTATCCACAGGGTCCTGTCCAAGGCGGAAACCCTCCGGAAAGCAACGCGTAAAACCCGGGAACTGTATCTGGTCATACTACTCGACGTACGTAACGCGTTCAACTCCCTTCCATGGAAGGTGATTCTGCGAACGCTGAGAGCCAGGAGAGTCCCACAGTACCTGACCAGGATGATCTCGGACTACCTAAAGGAGAGGGACCTAACCAGCGCCGGGACAGAGCTAACTATGACGGCGGGGGTGCCACAGGGATCGATCCTTGGTCCACTGCTGTGGAATCTGGCGTACGACGGAGTTCTGCGGCTCAGAGACCTCCCCCCCGGAGTTGACCTGCTGGCCTATGCAGACGACGTTGCGGTGACAGTCCAAGCGCGAAGTCCCGGCGAGCTGGAAACCAAGGCTAACCTGGCCCTGTGGGAAATTTCGCTGTGGATGAGGCAAAACGGGCTCGAACTCGCCCCGGAGAAGACGGAGGCCGCCCTCCTCGTCGGCAAAAAAGCCTGCCGCGACCTAGATATCCGACTTGATGGTACGGCGATAAAGACGTCCAAAGTTGTACGATACCTTGGCATGCACCTGGACCGTGGACTGCGAGGGTCGCCTCATATACGGATCGCGGCGGCGAAAACGACGAAGGCTGCCGGACAGCTAGCCAGGATCATGCCTAACATTCGAGGACCCAAGGAGGGCAAGCGCCGCCTGCTGGCAAGCGTCGGCGAATCAATCATGCTTTTTGGAGCACCGGTCTGGGCGGAATCTACGCTCCGGACCGAGTGCAATAGAAACACAATGATGAAGGCCCAGCGCATACTTGCTCTCCGGACGGTCCAGGCCTACCGGGACGTTAACGGAGAGGCGGCGTGTGTCCTTGCGGGCACAACCCCGTGGGACCTCAAGGCCGAGGAGAGGAGAAGGAAATGGGCGGACCCGACACTCGCCGCAGAGCAGCAGAAGGCCGAAACATTGCTCGCGTGGCAGGCCCGGTGGGACACAGTAGTCGGAAACCGACCCGGCGCCTCCACACGCGAAATCATTCCGGACATAGGAGAATGGATCAACAGACCAGGTGGCGGCACGACGTACTTTATGACGCAATTCCTGACTGGCCACGGCGACTTCAAACAGTACCTGGCCAGGTTTAAGGATATTGCTGAAAGCTGTACACTGTGCCCCGCCTGCGACGTGGACTCCCCACTGCACACCCTGCTACTATGCAGTGCGCTGCAGGACGTCCGAGCGGAGCGGATGGATCAACAACTAGCCCGAGAGCTCGGCGCACACGGAATGAGAGGCTTCGTCAGGTATATCTGCGCGTCGGAGGAGCACTGGCACAAAGGAGCCCAGCTTGCCGAAGAGCTGCTGAAACGCAAGGACCACCTGGAGCGGGCAAGGATCGCCCGGCTGGCCGCCACGGCGGCCCAGCAAACCTGAGGACCAACCGCGGGATAAGACAAGGTTGGCGATAAGCGCCGACTGCTGGTCCCTGCAAGGGTGCTATTCGAAGTAATATTCAACTTTAGTACGGAATGGCATCCCCAAGATACTTACCGGTTGGGGGTTTAGTCAGTAAGAATCTGACACTACCGCGGCGAATACCAACGTATCGCCCGGTGTCTTATGCAAGATTTACCTTCAACCTCAGGTTATAAAAAAAAAAAAAAAAAAAAAAAAAGGGCTACGAAGCCCCCTCACCCAAGAAGGGCTACATGCCAGCCAAAACACTGGTGGAACAGCGTCATAGCGCAGAAACGGGCGGATTGTAACAGAGCCAAAAGGGAGCTCAAAAAACGCCACAGGACCCGGGAGGCCAAGACTCTCGCCTTGGAAAATTATAGAAGACTCAGAGCGCTTTTAAAAAACGAAATAGCGGAAAGCAAAAGGCTCTACTGGGGAGAAATGATTAAGGACATAAATGACAAGCCATGGGGAAAACCCTACAAAAGGATTAGAGGGAGAGGCGTGCAGGCCCCAAAAGTCACACTGCCAGACACAGAGGTCGTACACATTTAAACAATCTATTTCCACAGCATAGACATTTTAATAAGGAAACATACACAAGAAGAGGGACAACTTCAGAAGAAAAGGAGTTCCCGCCTATTACACGCGCAGAGGTATGGATGGCAGCGGAGAAGCTCAAGCCAGGGAGATCTCCAGGACCCGACGGCATTCCGCCTATAGCGGTAAAGATGCTCTTCAGGGAACACCCGGAGGTGGTAGCGGCAGTTTTTACCAAGGCAATGGCAAGTGGGGAAATGCCTAGAGACTGGAAAAGTGCAGAAGTGGTCTTGATTCCCAAAAGTAACGGAGGGTACAGACCCGTATGTCTCCTGAACACCCTAGCAAAAGGGTATGAGGCAATTATAGAAGACAAACTTAGGACGTTTGCGGAACAGTATGGTCTCCTGTCGTCCAATCAATATGGATTTCGCAAGAAAAGATCAGTTCTTACAGCAATACAACGTATTACAATAACAGCCAAAGCTGACTTGCTTCACGGCGAACCTATATATAAACGAAAGCTCCTTGTGGCAGTCCTTCTCGACGTCAGGAACGCGTTTAACAGTCTGCCGTGGAAAGGAATTTTAGACACCCTAGTGAGAAAAGCGATCCCTTTATTTCTCGTAAGAGCCGTTTCAGGATACTTAGAGGACAGAAAAGTTTTTAACAGCACAGTGGAAATAGTTGGGGAGTTCCTCAAGGGTCAATCCTGGGACCCCTGCGATGGAACATAACATATGACGACGTCCTGAGACAAGACCTCCCACAGGGAGTAGAAATGATTGCTTATGCGGATGACTTAGCCATAATTTCTCAAACAAAAACAGAGGAAGAACTAGAATTAAAGACAAACATGGCTCTGTGGTCCACGAGGAGATGGATAGCGCTGGGCTACAACTTGCCCCGGAAAAGAGCAAGGCTATCGTTCTGACAGGCAGGAAGAGAGTAGACAGCATGAAACTGATGGTGGCGGGCCAGGAAATCAAGCAAGTAACAGAGGCCAAATATCTTGGCGTTCTACTAGACAAGGGTCTCAGGGGGACAAATCACATTAGAAAGTGTACGGGCAAGGCGGCTAAAGCGATAGGCAAGATCCTGCCAAACTTACACGGCCCGCGGGAGTGCCGGCGACGACTACTAATGTCGGTTACCGAGTCTATTGCACTTTTCGCGGCGCCAGTCTGGCTGCAGAACACCTTGAAAACGAGAACGGCAAAAGCCCGAAGAAGAACGCAGAGAACAGCGGCGCTTAGGATCCTGCAGGCCTACCGCACGGTTAGCACGAACGCAGCTCTGGTACTGGCTGGCTCCCCACCTTGGGACTTGGTAGTGAATGAAAGGAAAAGTATATGGGAAGGAGGGTCTGAATCTAACAAAAAAGCTGAAAGGGAAAAGACGATAAGATTGTGGCAAGAAGAATGGGATGCCATTCTCGCAGTCTCATCGGGTTATTCACTTCGCCTGCTCATCCCGGACAAAAAGACGTGGATTGATCGCCCGGCGGGAGAAATGAACTTTTTCCTCACGCAGTGTCTCACTGGCCACGGTAATTTTCAAAGTTATCTATTTCGTATAGGCAAAGCTCCCTCGGTAACCTGCGTGCACTGTGTAGACGGCATCGACGATGAGTCCGAGCACACTCTCTTAAAATGCAAGGGACTAGAGCAGGCAAGGACAACCGCCATAGCGCTGCTACGATTGAGATGGGCCAAAGAAGCAGGAAAACAAGGAGTCGTGATACCAGACCCGCCGAAGGTAACATGAGAACGTTTGTGGAGTACATATGCAGCACAGCATCGGCATGGAGGCTGGGCGAGAAAATGGCAACTGCGGTGATGAAAAAGAAAGCGGAGCTTGGCAGGTACAGAAGAGAACGTATAGCGCTTACGACATCAACAGATGACGTGGCTTGTAATCAAACGGGTTCGCAGGTGTTGGGACAAGCACGTCAAACTGGTGGGGGAACCCGTGAGTGACCTCAGCCAAATGATTCGTTAGGCGCTCGCCACTTCTCCTAATGGCCCATAGTACTGTTCTATGGATATTTGGGCCATTAGAGAGTGAAGCTTAAGGGGGGAGGTGTGTTTAGTGGGTAGTGGTCTTGGCGGACCAACATCCAACCGCCAGGGTCGAGCCCCACACTGCTCTCGAGAGCGGAAATACTCCGTACTCAAAGCGTGAAAAAAAAATAGACAGAAATAAAATAAACAATGTAGCTACATAGAGCAAACTGTCGAGCTGGCATAACCAGAAGCTGCGCAATATATATATATATATATATATATATATATATATATATATATATATATATATATATAATTTCAATGAACAAATGCGTATTATCTTGATAGATTGAATACTTTGAAAATACGACTGTTAGACATCGACTGCAC
Source organism: Dermanyssus gallinae (assembly GCA_003439945.1). NCBI lineage: Eukaryota > Metazoa > Arthropoda > Arachnida > Mesostigmata > Dermanyssidae > Dermanyssus > Dermanyssus gallinae. The sequence continues at coordinate 726,570 of QVRM01002067.1, forward strand.
TGTTTACCTATAGCAGGCTAAGGATGTCGACGAAATAGAGTGAACATCTAATGGGGTTGGTTGATTGCTTGAATGCCCGGAATACAAATCGTAATTTTTCGTTAATAGATCCGTTCGATAGTGTGGACAGAAATATAGGTGCATCGGCGTTTACTTTAAGATATGAAACCCGTGAGGAATTCAGAATATTGATCTGTATAACGCTTTTTTCGAATTAGACAGTTGCGTAAGCCAAATATTAACATACCGTTTTCATCCTCAATGTTGCTAATACTAGCAGTATCATGACCCCACAAGGACCGTCGTGATCAATATTCATCCTGATCCATTAGATAAGACCAAGGCAGGGCTTACCATTGGAGAGTCTTAAAGATCAAGAACCTGACCGTAGAGCGCCATATCACCAACCGTAACTATTTCGGCTGTAGCACCTAAATAACAACTAGTATCAAGCTAAGTAACTTTGTAATCTTCGTATTTAATTTTATTTGTCTCATAGGTAGAGATTAAACAAAAAGCCCACGCATATCGACATGCAAAGATGCGCCTCTAAAAATCTACTTAAACGCACAGGGACAAATCCCAGCATTTTATATATCTAAACATATTTTAGATGTTCCAAGAAATATTTTATCTGAATGGTAATTTGTACTTCCATACTAATAATTAAATCGTTTCCATTACACGGAAAAAAAAGCATGATAAGTTATTTACATGTAACATATAATTACATTTATCTTATGGCAACATATTGTTAAGTGGTGAGACTACAATTTTGGTATGGCATCGAACCAAGTGTATGTGAATGTACAACATAAAGTTTTTCAATCTAGCAGATTCTTGATTTAAGCATGCGTGCCATACGCCACGAGAACATATTATTCACTTTCTTTGTGCTTGGCGTTTCGACATGAGTTATCATGTTATTGCATCAGTAATTGTTTGGGCGATTATTAAAATAGTGCAATGTGGTATTGGTTGTCCCAATTCCTTTGTACATTATAAGCTTAGCATTTTCATGCATTTCTGTAATATCTGCAAGACTAAAGTGTTGCAGTCAACATTGGTCCCAAACAGGAGCTCCAAGGTACACCGGAGGGGCATACCCTCTAACTGTCGTTTACTGTTATTCAAAAATATCTATTACTCAGATAATTAAATTTGCCGGGCAGCAATAAGTAATCAACCAAACCCAAAATGGCCTAATTTGGTTAAAAGTATACTGTAGCTCACGCTATCAAACCCTTTGAAGAAATCAAAATATGCAAAACCAAATTATTTATCTTATTAACATACGTGGCCCAGAGTTAGAACATTTCAACAAGTTGAGTTCTTGTAGACTTCACTTTAGTAAAACCATGCTTGGTTGTACGAGGTGTTGAAATTAATTGACAAGATATTTTACAAATAATATACAATTATACCGATATAGTTTGAGACCTTAGGCGGCCCAGGCAACTTCACTCGCAAACTCCTCCACAGGGTCGGTGAGCAGCTGAACCTCGCAACCGGAGACAAGAGATCTGCGGCTTTCTTGAGACAGCGCCTCGACCTCGACGTCCAAATTCCCAGTGCACACGTTCTCAGGAGACATTTGTCGCTCCATTTATATTCTTAATAACATTTATATATATATATATATATGTCTGACTGTGCAACAGGCCGGTAGTTATGGAGATCGAAGAAAAGCGGGTACAGTACCTTTAATACAATTGAGTAAAAATTAAATATAATGGCTCTAGAATACTTTCTTATAAAATAAAGAGGAAATGTTATCTGGACTGAATTTTGAGGAAAGGTCCTTGATTTTCTTTTAAATACGATGTGTGCTAATATGAAAGTTGACCCTCCGTGGTTTAAACTACGATACCTTGGAGGGATGTACTCGAATAAATATATTTAAAACAAATCCTTGAATACGTCTGAGGTTTTGGAATATTCTTGCTGCGCTTTGATTTAGTAAACCTTTATTTTATTTCCCGTTTAGCTGCTTGTTAACATATCTAAAGAATTATTTTAATGTCTGAAGTCAAGCTTCGACTCCCTCAGAATCCTCAATCTGGTGGCTCAATTTGGATCCTTCTGCAATTTTGTGTTGTAGGTAACGTTGTGGTCTAAGTCGAGATTACTAATGCGTTCCTTTAAAATACAATTATTTGCGTTTTGGCACAAACTCTTCGAAAAGTCCGTGTTTTTGATGTAGGTATAGTTTGAACATTTGGTCTGCAGTATCACAATATGAAAATAACTTATAAGTGATAAATGTTTAGATTGTGTACTATTAAATGCATCCTATTAGTATGACTAAAGCTATGGATATTGAATTAAAACATAGACTCCAGCTATTATAAAATCGGCAGATAAAGAGCTATAATCTACGATTTCACTGTTATGAGCTACATATTCAGTTTTCAATGAAAAAGGGGTAACCTTGTAATTGTTAGTTTTGTATTAGTAAGCTCAATATAATATGTACTTTCACTAATGTTTCTTCCTAATAGTAAATTATACATATGGATCATAATATTAAATTATAGTGAAGGTGATTAATTATGGTATGTATCCCGCTGATGAAACGTAGAAGGAGAGTTTTTGATTGTGTTGTTGCTCGCCTGTCATAGTTGCCTGAGAAAATTTGTAAAGAATCGGTTTTGATTCAATATTGTTTCTGCAGCCTGTTGATGATAAAACAATTATATGAATAATTTTGTTCATAGTGCTCATATATACAATCTTAAAACGCATATTGTACAATAAAAAAACTGTACCCCTCTCCAATCTAAAAGATAACCTAATTCGTCAATGCTTGCTCTATCCGGCGTCTAACTGCGATGTTGTCGTGACCAATCTGGTTGATTGCGGATTCCGGTTCCTCGTCAGAGAATCGTCGTTGTTATTTATGTCCAGTTCTTCGTGTAATACTTTAACGTAACCTAACAATAAATATCGCCAATTGCTTAGCTGCAGCAACTACTTTCACGTATTTTACAATTTTCACTACGATAGACTCATAGTTCGTAGTAAAAATATTGATATGAAAACTCGCTAGTTCATGTCGCGCAATGAGTGAAAATCTTTCTTGGAACAAGAACGGCCTTGGAACTAATGCAGGCTAGCAGCGGTGGATCTTAGCTATTCCCCTTGAATCGATGTGTTTATCCGTCTATTCAACTCACCACGCACACTACGGGACGGGATTATCGTGACGTGTATCCAGGGGAATAAGCAGTGGGCAAGGGAAGCTGACGGACTAAGGCGTTTTTATGGATGGACCTGCAGACAGTAGTGCGGCAGCCCGTAACTGGCATATGAGGGAGGGGCTGAATAGCATGTACGTACTATCCACAGCGTCACCACTAGACTGGAACAAGCTGCCTGGCGAATGCGTCATATCTCGGTAAGAGAGTAAGCCTGTATGTAGCACCACCGCTACGATCACAATTTGGAAACCGAAGTTGTTGTCGTCGTCGCTATGCTGATAGACATTATCAAAAACAACAGCAACAGCAGCAGCCTCCATCGGGGCAAGCCGAATGCCCAAGGGTCGAATAACAATACACGGGGGGGGGCGTTTACCCGACTAACCGAATGTGGCTGCTGGATCCATCTCTCTCTCTCTCGCTAGGGCTCTAGAGGCTGGCGTAGTCGATGCCCGAAATTCACAATGCCGTCCTGTCAGTGGCACATCTTACCTGAACTGGCAGCAAATGGGCAGGAAAGTCATATGTCAACTGTGGCTGTTCCGTGGTTGCTCGTTCGGCTCTATTCGTATCCTGCCGGCCGACGTGTCGATTTGTAAGCTGGTTGGCTATCGGCGAAGCTCGACTAGATGGGATTACTCTTCAGCAAATTCACACGTTTACAGCTAGACTTACACACATCTAAACAGAGGGATACACGATAGAGAGACACACAAAGACAAACTGCTTGTCGACATCGATCGTTCTTAGGCGGGCCAACTTTCCAATTCACGAGTGCCAAGACGAATAGGCGACAACATCCTTCGGCGAAGACGGACTTGAGGATTCGAGCGTACCGCCGCCAGCATGACATTCACCTCGTGGTCGTCCATACATGTCTAGCGTTCGTGTCAGTAGTTCAAAACAACAGCGACAGCGACGACAACAGCAACAGCAATAATGACAGCCACAGCAATAACAACGATTAATGAGTGCAGGCACAAACAATAACGACACGAAACGACATCATCGTTATTGAAGCCGACCCGTTCTAGCTACGCGTAGCGTTGTGGGACCTTTCGTCGGCGACCTAAAAAGTTCGCGATGTAGCAGGCAAAACCGCTTGGCCTGGCCACGTTATCCAAATGCTCAGTATATTGCAGCAATCAGGTTGTTTTTGTTGTTGTTGCTTGTGCAGTCTACTTCGTGCTGCTTTTGTGGCTAGCTGTTGTGGTTGGTAGTGGTAACTAAGTGCGGTGCTGTCGGAAATAGTGATAAAGACGACAACGGATAACGAGGTCATTCGGAATGACGTTAACACAGAAGCAGGATAATCTCAATCGGCAACCAGAGATAGCCAAATCGCGCTGTCTCGTAAGAAGCATTGCACTCTTTCGACTGGTTTGTATCTATGCCTTTACGTTACGTCAGGCTCAACTTAAGCGCCGTTTTACGCTAATGACAAATTACGTTCATCGTCTTTCCACAGTCGTTTGTGGAACATCGGAGCCTATAGAGTGAATTACAAAGAGAGCTATGGCGGCGATGTGGGATAAAGCTGTGTTCAGTATATAGATTGACACATACACAAACATGTAGCCTGTCTAATCGCCTTGAAATAAAATAGATTACAGATTTATTGGCAGTAAAGCAGTTTGTTATACTTTATTTGTGTGTACTGGTGAGGGCGCCTCGATGAGTCATCAGTTAACTACTAATTATTAGGCGTACTGTAATTCGAAAAAGCATCCAATAACTATTTCATGAGGTCACCCGTCGTTCATAACTTCGGTTGACCCGTACACGCAGTAGTTTTGACAGTTACTTAGAAGAAAACGTCTTAAATTGAGAACCGGCAAATGAAAGATGTTGTAATTGATCGGCACAATATATGTGAGGTAGTACATCCTGGCCTAAACGGAGATCCAAATATTAACTATGTCGCCACTTAAATTTCCTACATTTTATTATCGTGGAAAGCATATTAGCAGGACGTAAGTTCGTTAGTCTTTATCAGTGAAAACTCAAATGATTATAATACTTGACAAATCCTGCTGAAACCTGCACAAATTAAAATTCTGAATGTTTCATTTTATACGATTTTTCGTTGATATTATCTGTTGTGTGAATAAAAACATGCTAATGGAATTAAGTATATCATCATAATATTCTTAATATGCAGTTACCAGCTGAAGTTGCTAAACATTTCAAATATAGACTTTTATTTGTTAGCGGAATAGAAACATGTTATGAGCTTGATCTTACCATCTGGTACCCATAGAGCCTCATCTTAGGCTCTTTGACAAAGTGGCTTCAATTGAGGTGCTTGCCCGGTCATCGGGAAGTCATCAGGAGGATTAGTAAAAAAACAGCCCTGACACACCGTTTTGATATATTGGATGTCCCTCATAGACCATACGAGTGAAGTGACCACGAGGTGCCGCCACCGGTCGAATATAGAATCATCATCCTACAGAATCGTAAAATGGCGTCACCGGTCAATCAATGTGTACGTTATATGGAGTTTCTGGGTTCGTTTCCTATCAGCGACATGTGCATAAAGTAAAATGCATCTGCTCTCTCCCATTTTCACTCATAACCTCTGTTCGAATTTTTCAGCCATCAGTAGTAGCAACAACAGCTGGTATTAATCTATGTTGCAACGTTAATCTGCAAGTGTCTGCACAGCTTTTTAAAAGAAACTTTCGCACCTAGTTCGGGTTTCTGGCAGTACCTTGGTGTGCAAGAGGTTTTGCTACTGTTTTCAACTGGAATAATGACTTTAAAAGAAGTCACACGAGCACCAAGGATGAATCATGTTTAATACCCCCGAAAACGGCTACTGAATAATTTGGGTATTGTTAATTTATGAAAAGGAAAAGTTCAGAGCAAAATGGCTAGCGTGTTTGCTGAATCAAGAGCAAAAAGACGCGTGTGTTTCCATTTCTCAGGGAAATTTGGCAAATATGACGAAAAATCCGTCGGATTTTTGGCGCAACCCTTCGATAAGAGTGAGAGTCAAGAATAATCTTGCCAATGGTGTGTCAGATAAAGGACCTTCAAAGGGGGTGCGAACAACGGCATTGGCCGGAAAGGTAGTTACTATGGCTTTTTGGGACCATCGTGGAATAACAATGATCGACTCCTTTAAGAGCGGTATAACGGTCACATCAAAATGAAGAGCTGTTGGATTGTATGCAGCAAGAATCCAGTGAGAAACGGCCATATTTGCAGAAGAAGGTCGTTCTGTTTCACGAAGACAGTTCTCCTGGACACAAATCGAGGCTAAAATTGGCAAAACTTTGGCGAAGTGGTCTAACGGACTAGTGCGCAGGTCATGGTTATCATCTATTAGGGTACAACCGCTTCGATCTTCGATGTTGATCGAATTTTCTTTAAGCGATGCTTTACGAGTGTTACGTCATAAACCTCTTCGGGAGAGACCTATATTTGCTTGCCCGTCCTTTGTGGCTGTTGTGGGAAACTATCCGCATCAACGTCTCTCATGACTTCATATGCATTCCTAGGGGCGTATCGGCAGATTTGTCCATAACCACTCGGTAAGGCAGACCCCATGTGTCTAAAATCTATCAATCTACTCTATTTATGAGTTACTTACATATGTTCGCCTTGGTTCTGATTATAAGTGGCCTAAATCGCGCGCGGGCTGCTCGATACCCTTCTAGCTAAGACTTCGCTCTGCTCCGAGCCTCTGTCAGTAGGCTGTCATTCTCACCCGACGAGCTTTTCTGGCTCTCCAGAAGCGGTTGTGTCTGAGTTTCATCAGCACCTTGCCGAATGACGTCTAATCCCCTTTGTCTGTGGCGGTCTCGCAGGCCCTGGTCAAGAGCTGCAATATCTTCTGTTCGGTCAGTTTCCCACCCAAAGTAGGGATGCCCGTTTTTCTATGACCTCTTGCAGCTTTGTCTTGCCCAAGCATCTTATTTGCCACCGTCAGCTTGACCGAGTTACTCCACTCCCGTACGATCCGGAGGGCGCAGCCATAGTTATATGGTTATTTATGGTTACTTATGATCTCTCCAGGCACTGGCCATAGAGAGGGCAGCTTTGTCAACCATAGTGAGAGCTGTGTAGGACTCTTACGCGCCCCTTGTGAATATTAGAGCTTCCCGTCGTTGTGGATCCGCGCTCCTTCCGCCGAGGTTGTCCGACTGCTCAATGCCACGCTTGCGGCATTGAAGTATTGCGCTCTTCGGATTTTGTTCCCTAGTGCTCTGTTGCAGCCAATTCAAGAAGTCTTCAAATTCCCCGAGACTTCTGTATGGTGAGAAGTGGCTGCTATATATGACCGCCAACCTACTCCCCTCTACCCATGAAGACCCCTCTTTCCTCCTTCCTCTTGCTACACTGCTCCCACGCGCCACCTTTCACACCGCTGCATCCAGCTTCGTCTCTGCTACCCAGTCGCTTTGCCTGCCTGTTATGACCGCGTTGGGCTCAGACAGCAGGCAGAGGTTGACGGCTCACTGTTTTACGCTGTTCTCCAGCATGTGGTGCGCCGCTCGACAGCGGCTTAGATTTATTTGAAGGACGCGTATCATCATTGCGCTTTTTGCTTTCCTCCCGTCACTGTCATCCTTTGCCGGGCTAAAAATAAATCTCCGCGGATCTTTGCGCCTTTTTGCTGTTTCCACCATTCGTTGCGTCAAGGACGTGTCGGCTTTTTGACTGTCACTTCTGCACCTGTTTCTTGTTCACCTGTTTGTAGAACGACTGGTGTGTCATGTCCTGCTATGCCTTTTTTTCGCTTCGCTACTCTCTTATATCGTTCTGGAATAGGCAGGGCAGGCCGTGCTGTTTGCTCGATGGCCCTTGGTGACGCCCGCCAAACAGTTCGAAGTCAGTGCTAAGCAGTCTCTCACCAGATGGAAGGAGTCTCCGCACCGCATGGTACGCATTCATCGCCGTCTCTTTTTCTTACATTCTGCGGCTGTGTAATCCGGTTTGTTGCAGCTGTAGCAGATCGAGAGGGTGATAGACTCTTCTAGTCGCCTCCTCGTACCGGTTTTGAGGCTCTTCTGGTCTCGAATCACTCAAGTGGCCGCCGCAGTTCTTCTAAGTAGTGCGTACCAGGTGTCCGCCCTGTCCAGACTTGGCCCAGTCACTTTTACTTGGTTGCTGGCAGACTTCGTGCCGCTTTCAGCGATCCAATCTCCGTCTCGTCCGTCATAGGCTCTACCTCACACAACGCCGTGTTATTGTCTTGCAGTCCGCCTGCATTCTTGTACATTACCTGATAGCAGCCACCACATTCTTTCCAGCGCTTTTAGTGTGCTCTCAGACGTAGTATGAGATCCCTGTCTTTGCTTCTGATGACTCCTCGAACAGTGACACTTGGTCCCCTCTTGCGATATGTGGGTTTTAGCTTCAGCGTTTCTGCAAAAGTCTTATCTTTCCCCATCCTAGCACGGGGCTACCTTTCGAGTGAGGGTTCGAAAGAGAGAAAAGCTCAAAGGGTCCTGAGCAGCAGCATCGTACGGCTACTCGGCGTGTACAGGAGGGGTGACTTCTTGTTTTTCGACAGCTGCAGCGACATTCTGACAAGCGCCTGGAGCGTCTTGAGGGCTTGCTTCTCGACTCTCTTGTCGAGACCGACCACACCCACTAGCGGAAACCGCTAAAGGGCGTTTCCCGGCGTCGCCGTTCTGGCCATCTTGGCTACCTTGTTCATACCGGTCTTCCCGAGTCTCTCTTAATCTATGTTATGTCATCTCCGTCAGCCTTCGTTTCAGTTTGTAGTGCTTTGCGCAGAGCCCCATAGTTTGATCTGAGGTCTTATGGCGCTTCCTCCGCTTTTGTTTAAGCCTCTCGCCGAGCCCTTCTTGACTTCTTACCGGTGACTTATTTGCGGTAAACAGCTCTAAGAAGCTTCTGTGCGGGTAAAATAAATGTACGATTTCTTTTAACTCGATCTTGGTTTTAAAGTCCTTGCATATTGCTGCCATCTGGTCACTGTATTGCCGCATAGTCCAAATAGTATTTTGTAGGCTTTCTCTTTTTCGGCCTGCATGTTATTGACATCCCTTTTCTCTGAATCATCCCTCTTCGGTGAGTCCACCGTACCTCGCTTCCGGTTTTTTTTCTGGCTCTGTAAGTCTGCCTGCGTTTTCATTTTCTGCCCTTTCTTGCTTCGTGGTCGCTTTTATGTCCTCCGTCGTTCCTTCACAGTGATTTCAGAGTGACGTGTCTGTTCCTCCTATCGGAAAAGGGTAGCTCTCTAAGTTGCTATTGCCATGAGCACCTGGGCCAGGTATTGCGTCAACTCGCCACCGGGCCGGTTAGCCCACGCCTTAATATCTGGAATCGGAATTAACTAGGGCCATAGGTGTACCGTCCGGTATGGCGTCTTATTCGCTCTGCCAAGAAACCGAAGCTGTATCTCTTTCCTCTTCCTTCTTCGTGTCCGTTTCCCCCACAAGACCCCCGCCGCTTGGGATCGGCTTTCAGATCCCAAGCGATAGTGTCAGCCAGTATATGGCCAGCCGTCGTGCTGACCGTTTTGTAGATCATCGTAATCCGCAAAGCAGCGAGTCGTTGGATCTTGCGCAACGGCGCCCTATTACGGGCCGGCGTTAATGCGGTTAATGGCCATACTGGGGCCGCGGTAACAAATTGACTGGGCAACCGATATAAAAAGGCATCGCCACCACCCATGCGGCTGAAGATTCTCAGCAGAACTCTTTTGCTTTTGGTCGGTGCCAGCGTCAAGCCCGCTCCGCTCATCCAGACTGGCCGAGCTCACCACAACGAAGCAAATACTATCATGCACTTTATTCAGCGTAATTATATTATATAGTATTATTCAGCCTGTTTTTTTTTACAAGTTATAATGACCCGGCCGAACACGTGAAGGTTCTCTACAACCCGGTCGACCAGAGAAATAGCGTTGTCTATGCCACCAGAAGTGCCATCTGGGCCTAGTCGAAACAGGATCTGATCATCAGAAAAACCTATTGCTTTCACCGCTGCTCACCCCCTAACAGCTTGGGACTGTAGAGCAAGCGCAGCCCAGGTGCCCCAACATTTGAGTGGTTAAGTCACTTGAAAGCAGGCGCCACATCTAAGAAGACTTCTACACCGACTTCATTTGTCCCTGTGGAGTTAACCACATGCTGCCACATTTGTATTTGAGCTGCGTCGGTAGAGATCTTTGCGGAAACCAAACTGATTAGGATGGAAGTCAATGTCCTCCAAGCGCCGAGACGTAATCCACGATCCCGCTATTTGCGGTAAAGCTTGCTCACGTTACGTCTTCGTCTACAGAGGCCGTGGGAAGAGTGCCCCCCCCCCCCCCCAGTGCACCAGGAGCAATTGGCTTTTCTGACCTAGAAAGATGTATTAGTGAGGAAAAAGCATTATAAACATGAGCCACACATAAAAGCGAAGCAAACAAGGTAGTAGTCCGAAAAAGCGAAGTAACCAGTAGCGATGCTTAAATAGCAGCAAAACCAGAGCAGTTCACAAGGCCGAATGGTCGATACAAGTTCTCCAAGCGGGATGAGTTATTCTCTCAACTGCATGTGTAAGCTGAATTTGTCGATTAGTGACACGCTACGCTTCATCTAGATTTTAAATGACGTGCCACTATAGGCGACTCTAAACGAAGTCAGCCACATAGTATATGAATCCTGGAGCATTTCTAATGAGCACGAACAGCCTTGGATATAACTGCACTACACCTAGAAATTAACGATATTACTTTGGGCTATGACTTGAATTCTAACTTAACGTGTGTGTTCATATCTAGATCATTGCAGGCTTGACGGCCGTGGCGAGCGTCTTTCTTGCGGCGAATATCTACCGAGCGATTCCCAGAAGCGACTTCGCCAAGAATCTTCAACGTGAGTCATCATTTCCGAATCGACAAAAAAATGAATATAAGCTTTGAGCGCTGTGAGTGGTTGTAGGGTACTGATTTTGAGGTATTTGGTGTGGAGGCTAATAAAATAACTTCATTGTTGAGAATTATGTTCTAAACGACTATGTCGCATCTTCTGGCCGGCGTTATATGTTTTCAGGAAAAACAGATTTTTCTCACGGACACGACGGTGCTTAGTTTCTGTATAGGAAGACTTGTTGTCTCGCAATTACACATGTTGTGCTCCTATGTCGGGCAAAAACACCGGTGTCACACATTGTAGTAATTTTACTCTCACTCCGAAACAAGACTTCTCCGAGACCATGTTCTATTGGAAAAAAAATATTTGCTTTAACGAGCTCTACCATTCCTTACATCGCTCTCAAAAAAGTTTTGAACCACCCTGTATATATATATACCAGACATTCCCAAAACCCCCATATTAAAATAAAAACCAACATTTAGAAGACTATATGTATACACGAGGGATATTTTGGTCCGTTTGTTCATATATATATATATATATATATATATATGAACAAACGGACCAAAATATCCCTCGTGTATACATATAGTCTTCTAAATGTTGGTTTTTATTTTAATATGGGGTTTTGGGAATGTCTGGTGCACAGACGTCGTCAGTAGGCCCCACTCAGGCCCGGAGTTGCTCGTAAATGTTTTACACGTTTTGGCCTTCGGTACGGAAGCTTTTGCAGAGTAATGTACTGTTAAGCAGAATAAGAAACACTACTTTCTTGTGAACCTTCGCCACCTTTCAGGCAGTTTTGCAACTGCCAGCCAATCAATACATGAGCCATCTCAGGAATATTTGAAATATTGATGATTTGTGAGGATCATCCAGCAGCTTAACAAGAAGATGGATGGTAATACCATGGAAATACGATGGTTCGCACGCGTGTGTAACAGAAATCTTTAATAACTAGTAAATATGAAACGGCTTGAGCACTGTCGAATAAACACAGTAACTGCCTTTTTTAATGTTTGGATTGTGCGCATAAAGTCTATCTAGTGTCATGGTAAGCGCTAACGCAGTTAAGATCTAAATTTCGGATAAACTATTTCAGCAAAATGGACATCTACTTTCTGGGTGTTCAGTGCCGCGTCGTGTATTATGGCTTTGGTTGCCCTTCGGCTTATCCTGCTGACCAAGAAAGTGAGTGCTATATAGAGTTGCACATCTGTAATTCCAGCATTTACGGACAAGTTTATCAACGCGTAAGACTGAATTTAGTACACAACAGAGGCTCTACATAACTGCAGCTACAATATAGTTGTATTCATATATATATATATATATATATGACATTGCTATTGCGATACTGTGGATCAAAGTGATGCTCGTCATTCAATTATTACGTAAATCCTCAATTCATCAATCATCAACGTAGATCCTCTGATACTGATCCAGTTTTACACCCAACGGGCAATGCTAAGCTCTAAGTGGAGGAAAGTAGGCAGGATGAATGGACGTATAACGGAATGCTTTACAGTCTATGAATTTCATCATACACTTTGCCAGGAGGAGCGTTTCCGCGAGTCAAGTGACCCACTCATTTGTAAGTATTGTGGTAGGTTGTGTGCAAGATAGCATGGAAATGAGTGCCACGCAGTCGCCTTACTATCAGAAGTGGCACGTAGATAATAAAATGTTTATATTGTATTGTAAGTTTGTACCAACATAGAGTGACAATTAAATGTGTATTGTATATCTAACATATTTGATAATGCACGGTGGAATTGGTCTGTCGCCTGTTTGTTCATTTTGGGACCAGGATGGCCCAACAATCGGCCAGCGGCAAGCAAATGGAATTCGGGGTGTCGTCATGATGTGTCTTGTTATGCTGATTATCGAGGTCTACGGGGCGGTGGCGGCGTTTATCGACATCAACTCCATCATTCAACCTCACTTTGATGGCGACGCCAACGATGACGGGTACAATCCGACTAGCAGCGGCGGCAGCAGCAACTACGACACTCAGGTAGGTAATGTGGCTATTTTTGTGGGTTGAGCTATTTTCGCTCAGACCACAAAAATAGCTTAATTTCTATCGAATACTCGATAGGCTCATGGGGAAACCTTATAATACATTTATATATATATATATATATATATATATATATATATATATATATATATATATATATGGCAGTCTCAGGCACTTCTCGAGGGGCCCGCACGCTTCACCTGCCGGCTGTTTCTCTGACTGTTTTGAGTGTCAAAATAGCGTCGAACAAATCTGTCACCTCCCTCCATGCTTTCGTCGAAGTCATCATGTTGTCCACCTTCTCCCTTAAGGTGCAGCTTCTTACGGCAGTGAGGTAAAATCAGGGAGGAGAGTAGTACATGCTTTCCTTGCTTTTCTGAGAGACTCGTATCGTAGAAAGAAGCGTTGCATGCGATCGGCCTCGCAGAGTCGCGTAACATGCAGGTGACGCTGATAGTCTCGTTAATTGATGCTAAGTTAAGAGTATGTAAGAGGAACCTCAGCGACCACCACTATATCGTAGCCATTTTCACGGTGGATGGCGGACGATGAATAGTAAGCGCCACTGGCCAGAATAACCTCAGTGTCAATTGGCGAAGAAGCTGGGTTACGGGTGTATCTCTGACGGAAATCACAAAGGTGAAAGGCCAACAATGCGCCTGCTGGAAAATCGTCGCCGATTACTTCTCTACTCAGGCCAGTAAAAATACGTGGAACTATATTAGCGACACTGGCGAGAGCTGAGGTCGAGCATGGACTTGCTTTGATGAACAAATTTGGTATTGGTCAGAAGGGGTGAGGAGAGGGTTTAACGTAAATTGATAAAACAGGTCTTGCACATAGCTAAGCAAAGCGGAGCCATATAAGGGAAACCAAAGGGTTGTGCCTAGGCGTGCTTTTAGACCAAATAATTTGATGAGCTGGCCTGTAAATGTTAAAGTAATGAGGACAAATGAATCTCCATGAACGAACATGAATCAATGTCGTTGGCGTACGGCATAACCACAACATTTAAAAACGTGCCCAGCGTGCCAGACTAACGTTACTAAGTGGGCGCGCCGGCGAGCGCAAGGGCAGTGCTTGCATATGTGACATCATGACTATTTGTGTGCAACACCTGTCTGAGTCACAGGTATCTGAAAAAGTAAAAAACTGTAAGCATGCAAAGCAAGCCAAATAGTTCCAGTTGGCCTTAAAGATAGTCTTAGCGGGGGCGGTACCTTATGAGCTAATAGAAATATTAAATAGACGACAGTAATGGTGGGCAGTCGTAAAATAGCACCTAATGCAGATATCAACCGGTCGTAGATATTTCGAGCTTTAAATATTTAAATTATAAAAAAAATACAAACGCCTTTATTCACAGAATAAAGGGTGAGGAAGCCGAAAAACTGGGAGATCGTCTTTCTGTGTGACTTTCGGCTACACGTCAGGCAAATAAATTTGGGCACACGCAATATTTGGCTTATCTAATTGTTCAATTAGACATAAAAAATGGCCAACAAGATTTGCACTTACAACATGTGATAGTACACGTATGTGTCCTTAAATAAAGTTGACAATGACGGAAGAGTTCTACCCCAAGCCATACGTGTATCACCTTTAACATAGATGAAAATGATAATTTGGCAGATACAATGCTCTACTGTTAGAATACGGAATAAGCCGTGTTATCCATCAGGAAATGAAATGGATCATAATGGCACACTAGAGTTGACTTCACGGTATTCGTAGACGCACGTCCCATCATAGGCAAGGGATTTCGTGCTGCAGTGGTACGCCACCAGCACCCTACATTATTTAATAACATTACTAGCACCAGCCCAGACTCACACAATCGCGTGGCGGCATGATGGTCTAGATGATTAGAGCGCTAGTCATGGTTGTCGTCTACCGGAATGTCTTCGATTCAATTTCCGTTGTTGATCAAATCTACCTTAAGCAATGCTCAGTGAGAACAGATGCTAAACCATTTTCCCACGTAGGAGACGGACGTTAGTTAAGATATAAGGGTTCACACAATCATTTAAAATAGTCAAATTACCGTCGAGTTGAGCAAACAAATGCGGATAAGGGAAGTGCGGTTAGTTGATGCATTAAAGAAAAGAGCAAAAGATCAGGTGTTTACACTGTCCTAGTTGTGTAATATTAGTAACAATTTCAGTTATAGTAATAATCATGATATTCGATTTCCTTAATTGTAGTCAACAATAACTACTGTTATGGTCTTATGGTTAATGATAACAATATTCACAATTAGTCACAGGAATAATTAGGTACTTAAAAGCGAAGGTCCAGAGGTCGTATCCATAACACCCAGAATGCAAGCTCAAACGCGTAAACATAACTGTCTGGCCTATTGCCATTGCATTAGTGACCAACTTGAACTTATTTAACAATCTGCCCGTTTCAGACGTTCTTGATCGCGGTCAGCCTTACGTTCGTAATTCTAGCCACACTTGAGGTAAGCGGGTGAACATGATGAGTACACGTAAGTTCTGCGCTAATAAATGATCGAAATAGAAGAAATGTGCTCATGTAGATAGGGTCGGTCAAAAATAATGTTGATCGGTATGCTTTGCCCTATTCAGCGGGCTCTGGTGGAGGCCAGCTTGTCGTCAACATGGATAGTCTGCTATTATTGTAGCCCGCTTTTTAGGGAATAAATTCATACTGAATTGTCTCTCTTTCGATATTCTAACATTGTAGTTTTAGATGTAGCAATCACGAAGGCTTAATTGAGTAAAATTGTGTTTCTTCTAGTAACACGAATAACTAAATACAACTAACTACCTGCGCAGCAGTAAACGTCTACGCCTCACTTTTTGAAAATGGACAAAGTATATTTTGGTGACAAATGTGATTACCGGTGGTAGGAAATATATCCTTATTAACAACGTAACTCATGCCTCATGTCATGGTTGAAGCGAGGTACCGAGTCCAAAAAGAATGCGAAATTCGTCTATATGTTATTTTTACCTATTATTGTATTTTTTTACTTGCTTTCCTACTTAAATGGCTTACATTGTTAAATGTCAAATTTAAAGTGGGAGTTTGAAGTGGTTAACAAGCTTCTCCTAAACCATGCCCAATTTTGCTTGTTGCAGGTGGCGGTAATTGTTCTTGCCTTATTGTATCACCGAGCGCTGCGGTGGATTTCCTGGTGGGACGCAGTCGACTCCGCCGAGAAAGCGCGCAACTCGACAAAGCACTCACCGGACGAAGTCGAGCATTTCATCAGGACATCTCCCGAGACTAATAATGGTTCGACCGAAGTTCTTCACTGCGCCAGCAACTTCACGCTTGAAGTAGTCGCACCGGGGTAGCCCGTTACTGCCTTAGTCCTCGTAACGTGCGAAGGCTTGCTCTACACTCAGTTCTTCACACGCAAAGCCGGCTTGCTTACGGTGGTGGCGCTTTTACCTAGAGCAATGTATATGTGCACATACAGTATACATTTAAACGCACGAAATTGGCTTTGAAAAATCATTCTTTAAGAACTTTAACCTTTATTTTATGATACTGGAGTCAAGTTATAGGTCAATACTCATTTTGTAGACTATCTACTGTCAATTGGACGCAGAGCACACTTAACCAATTGTAATAATAGATTAGCATGCCCATGGCAACTTACAAGCATTCCCCTTTAGATTAAATATGTAGCGTTGAGCCTTCT
Organism: Dermanyssus gallinae; assembly: GCA_003439945.1. Classification (NCBI taxonomy): domain Eukaryota; kingdom Metazoa; phylum Arthropoda; class Arachnida; order Mesostigmata; family Dermanyssidae; genus Dermanyssus; species Dermanyssus gallinae. The sequence continues at coordinate 743,310 of QVRM01002067.1, forward strand.
GATCGACATTTACGCTATACTGCTTTCATGGAGCGCTTTCTGGGCTCATAAAAACTCATGATTATCTATGAGCCTTGAAACAAGACGACATGTGCATGATCCTTCTTGATGTGTATGTTAACTATAACTGGCTGCATAGCAGCCTCTTGTCATTATTTGCTTTTCCATTCCTTTCCCATTGGGTGGGTTGGGAACAATGCAATACAAAGACCCAAATTACCACTTATTACGTAAAGCTTACTCTATAGAGGGAGAAAGAGGACGAAGAGAAAAAACATTCTACATGTATGATTCAACGCACACGCAGGGCCGCAATAAATCGCTACGCTTATCGAACCTTGTTGTTAGAGATTCACACTTTGCTGATGCCCGCCTTCGTTTTTTGCTGAAAACTATCCAATATTGTTACGTGCACAAGTGCGATCAATTGGGGAGTTTCCACTCAGCTGAGCCGCAGTGAGGGCTGTACTCCCTAACTGTTGGTCTTGAGTTCGCTCCAGCAAAACGTCCCCATTTAAGCCTCAATCTCTGCCAGTACGGTACCAGTCCAACGGCAAGTCCAGTCCTCACAACCACTACTATGGTTAACTTCTGCTGTGCTGCCATCCGTGTGTGGCTGAGCGTTCAGTCGACACTACGCCAACAACGACCACGACTACGACAACAACAACAACACTAGCACAATGACATCAACAGCAACAACAATATACGTCTATTTGTCTTGTTGTTTTCGTTGCTTCTTGTTATCTTGCCTTGCCGAAACAACCTGTCGGTGCAGCAGACGGCGCGACACAAACATTTGGCAGCAGGCCTGGCAAGTCTAACAGCGTCGAGGAGCTCAACGGATCGGAGCCGCCGCCGACGTCCGCGTCGCCTGGTTATCCCTTCGTTGTTATCAACAAGACCTATGATTACCCCACGGGGGAGCTAAGGGGTGTGCGGCGCGCCAAGCACGTGGTCCCGCCACTGCCTCCCGATCATTCGGCTGAGTCGCAGCAAAACGAAGAGAACGGCACTCGGCTTCAGCAACTGCCATCTACTGCCATAGCGAGCGTCGTAGCTGGCGGTGACCCCAGAACGCTGGACGAGCCCCACTTGAATTCGCCAATCGACGCGACTTTGCACGATGGTAACGGCGCCACTATACATACGAACGTAACAGTCGATTCCATTAAAAAAAAACTAAAACTGTATTCTGACAGGGTGACGGACAAGATTTACCCGACAGTTGTCTCCAAGTGCGCGCTATTATAGTTTACTCAATACATTGTGCATTTCTGTTGAGACATGAAGGTTGGATTTGTAGTTAAGCGGACGCTAATTTTCAATCAGAATAGTCTAAGCATTTTTGACATAATGCTTTGGCGTTCGGTTATAACTTTGATCGCTTCATCCCGTTCTTGGATGAACAGTGATAATATTGATACTCAGCCGTTGCGCCCAGTAGCTGATTGATCGCTTAGAACATGCTCACAATTTGCAAATGCTCAAGCAACGAAGTTAATGGCTTCTTGTGTGACAATCTTCTTTATAAGGCGTAATTATTTAATGGTTTCACAGCATATAGACGAACTAATCCTATTGTTTTATTTCTAACGGTACTAACTTGGACACTGTTCAAATTGAATACTGTAAAATTACTGTCAACGAAGTTAATGTTATAAATCCAATTGTGTTTTATGCTAAACCCTCATCGTACGGCATAAGTTTGCACGTAGTCTAGAAAGCTGTTTATTTTGATAACGTGACTTGGCTACTACAAATAAAAACAAATACATTTTTTGTTTATTTAAGTTGTTGTTCCTGACGTAACACAAGTTTCCGCAAATTTACTAATTGATATATTCATAACATACTGATTAAGACGCACTGATTTATTGGTTGATTACGCGCGAGCGACGCTCGCGTATTTTACCGGCTGGATTGACTGAAGCCGATTCGTTCACTATAGGACAAACGGTTCCAGAGAGGAATCCTCCTACGCTGACACTGCCCTTGCCAAGGTCTCCGCCATCCATCACAGAACCACTTAGCGATGCTGCTGACGATGCCGTTAACGCCTGCTTACACCCGCCGCTCGATAGGGATCAATCTAACTCTACAGATGGGCCATCGCTACCTAAAGAAACGGCGACACCTGATACTACGAGAGTAAATACGGGAGAACCAAGCCGGCCCCAAGGTGAAGATTTGACTCAAGGGCAGCCGCCCTCTCCAAACAAAGCTATTAAGCGCACCCCAACGTTCAGGCGTTACGAACCACGATCTTCTCTACGCAGATCGGCTTCGAGCGCTAGTGAAAGGTCAACCGGGGATAGGCCAGTGTATGAATATAACCGGTGAGTTAACATACTTAAGGGTATTCGGTTGCTATTTTCAGTGAAATTTCACTAGGACAGATAGCTTACTCTGTTTCCTAGCGCATATTGCAATGCTTTTAGAGAGTTACTAGATATACAAAAACTTTTCACGTGGTTGGTCAAGTACAATTTAAGTTCCTAATTCAAAATGTTTCCTACTATTCATACACGCCTCTCAGGAGTAGGGTTTCATCCCCTGTTGTCGAAACAATTGATTGCACTTTATCTTTGATAAAAGTTGTACAAAAAATATGAATTTTCTTAGCAAATATCAACAAGGGTAGGGCTATCGATTAGGGAAGGCTCTACTCCACTATGCAAATACTTTCAAGGTCCCTATAAACCCCTTTATTATATAGAAGGTTTCTGGAATACATGACACCAAACAGCAACAAGTGCGAGACTCACAAACGGTGACTAAAATGTTGTGTAGATACTATGTATGCGTATCGTAGGTTTAAACAGTTAGTAGTTAAATAAACTCTGGTCGAATGCATTCCTTGCAGGTTCGAGAACTACAACCCAGTGCTGGGAACCTTCCAGTATCCGATAGAAAAACCCGAAGACAACAAGGTCGAAACTATTTTGTCGTAAAATCGTCTCTGGTGGTTAACAAACGTTTCCGCTTAGTTGAAATAAAGTACGAATGACGAATCGAAAACCCAAGTTTTACATATGATCCTCTTTCCATCAACACGTCGCTGAGAACACAAAGTGTACCTATCGAATTACATTATTTAAGGCCACTTTAACACTTTTATGTCACCACCCGGTAGTCCGCAACTCACCTGTCAGTTTTGCAAACAAGAAGCACTAGACTAAGTTAAAACATTCCACATTAAAACATCATTGGAATGTGGGTTGTTGCTTTGTGAAGCATGCATCGCATTTTGCTAGCTTTTTAAACTTCATTTACCTATACATGACCACTGTATTTAAGCGTTGTTTGAATATATACGAGTACATGCGCTATCATCGTTATGATGTGAACCACTTTTCATTGTGGGTGTACGTATAGCTAAGGTTACAATCCAGAAACTTTAAATCTATGTACAGATATATTTAAATTTATATCCCGAATTCATATTACCAAATCATTTGGTTATTCATTAAGTGAGAGGCGTTTTTCCTTTAGCATAATTTGCTATTGCATTATCAGTTATTGTCATGCGCATACATATTGGTCTATACTGAGGAGGCTCTAGATAAGTTGATTTATTTTCCCTCTTATATATAAATATATATATATATATATATATATATATATATATATATATATATATATAAGAGGAAAAATAAATCAATAACGCTTACTTTATCTTCATTGCGAGCGAGTTATTGGGCTGTATCCCTGTTTTTAAACTCATTATTGCATCACATTTAATTTTTTTTCAGTTGAGTTTATCAAAGTCAGAATTTACTCTGTTTTAAAAATATGACCTTTATTGACTATTTTAATTGTCAACCGGCATGCGCCTTTTTGTTCAATTAGAACTTAAAAGCTTACGTTAATTAATCGAACTCTGATCGGTAGAGGATATCTGATAAAGACTCCCGTGGAAACTATCATAGCCTGCTTGAAAAGATTCATGTCAGACTAACTATGTCCTTGCCAAATCGATGTTTTTCTGATACTGCTATTTTCTTGAATACTAATAAATTAAACAAAACCCTCATCCGGATCATTTACTTGTCGCTCAGAAGCCGATGTTGATATCGCAAAACTTCGTTAGCGGAGACGGACTTCAAACAGTGTCATTTTTACTATGTGTAAGAAATTGTAAAGGACACCATTTGTATACATTTAACAAAATAACTATTACTATTGGGGATTACGGATCCACTTCTCTCGGCTGGGTTCTTTGATCCAAGAAACAATACCATTGCACTCCTAGACGAGGCCGGCGCTGTTCAGTACAAGTAACTCACAAGACGCCTGCAAGAGCAGCTAAACACAATTTGCAGTGGTGGGGGCGAATTGGGGCAGGACTTCGCCTTGGCTGTGACCTTGTGTCCCCTCACCAATGCAAATGTGGTCAACCTGTTGACAAGTTAGCCCATCACGGGTTATCGTGCATTATGAGTGCCGGACGGCGTACCAGGCATGGCAGTATTAACGCCACTTTTAGCCGAGCGCTCCGATCTAGCGGATTTCCCTGTATTCTAGAGACCTAAGGTATCTCAGCCGACGATGGCAAGCGCCCGGAAGGGATGATTCTAACCCCCTTCAGCCGGCGCAGGGTGCTTGTCTGGGACGCCACAGTTACCGACTCATTAGCACCTTCAATGGTCGGTGGCGGGGCGGCCTTAGCAGGTGATGCTGGTAATCTAGCCGAGACAAGGAAGCTCGTGAAATACGCATCAATAGATTACCCACATGAGCTCCAACCGCTAGTCTTCGAGACCTTGGGCGGCCCAGGCGACGTCACTCGCAAGCTTCTCCACAGGATCGGCGCTCAACTGAACCTCGCAACCGGAGATAAGAGACCTGCGGCTTATCTGAGACAGTGCCTCGATCTCGACTCCAATCTGTCCGGGGCACGCTGTGGTTTCAGCCCACTCTTCACAGGGTGGAGTAATATTTCCTGTGCACACGTTCCCAGGAGACAATTGTCGCTCCACTTACATTCTTAATAAAAACTAACTATTACTAATACATGTTTCACCTTCGTTGCTAGCGTTTAGTGAAGCTATTGCGTTTGTTAACAACCCCTGCTTGTTACGCACATGGGCGTACTAGAGAAGATATTGGGCGACAAAAGCAAGTTCTGGGTCAATGCGAGCGTATAACTCTACTACCGGTTTTGCGGTGTCATTTTAGTTATTTAGTTGTATAGACTGTTGCAATCGTCTCAATTGTCACTACTTTCTCATATAAATTGATACACACTATTACTAAAATACAATATAAAATCGCCATGGAATTTAACGAGGTCCTATAGACGGTCATCCAACGAAAGTAAATGTGAGCATTGATCACTTTATTATTAGAGAGAGTTCGCGACCAAAGCAGCGCAAGACGGTGCTCTCTTCAACGTACTTCCGCTCACCATTACGCAACGACAAGTTGTTGAGAGCGGTCGATATTCTTACAAGGGTGAAATCGCCAAAAAGATCGCGTACAACATCGCCAGGCGGATCAAAACTTTTTTAGGGGTGAACTACAAGAAATTAAAAAGGACGATTCAAACGACCCCTGCTCAGCCGGAAACGACGTCGATAGCCAAGCGTCAGTTTCAAACCAACAAGAGCCGGACTCCGCGCTCCCCACACGACAACCCCAGGTCGGGCAGCCAGGTCAGGTTCGTCGGTCGTGGCCATCAACGGACTCTGCAAAGAGTGCAACGCCCACGCCGCTTCGACTCAGGCCGCCGGACTCATCGCTCGGATCCGCCGGACTCCTTCCCGGAAGCAGCGAAACCCACAATCTTAGATTTCCTAACCTAAGCGCTGGCGGCAGTCTCTCGGCATCCCGACCGCAGTCGCAGCGCCTCTCATCACCGGAGGGAGTCCAACACCCGTCACTGGAGCAGAGGTCGGAGCAGGCACCGTGGACGTCAATAAAAATAGTGCAGTGGAATTGCGAGGGTACCGCAATACTCGCGCCAACCGCTCTGGACGGCGTTGATATATTGGTCCTGACAGAGACCTGGACGGCGGCGTCTTTTGATTTCCCAGGCTTCTACGACCCGGACGACCCAGCGGTGGGGTGTCCGTGCTGTACAATCATAGAGTGGGGGACCTTACCCCCTGCTTTGTCAGGAACAATCTAATCGCCCTGCGAGGCACTCGCTTGCGACTTGTAGCGGCCTACGTAAAGCCTGCTGAAATAGAACCCACTCTCGTGCTTGTTGAAAAATTAGTCGGCGGTATTCAAGCGACTCTTCCATCTTCTGCTCCCCTAATCGTCGCCGGAGACTTCAACGCTCGTCTCGATCGTCCGACTTCTAGTCGTACAACAGCCCTACGCGACATTCTAGCGGACTACGGATGCTGGATAGTTACTCCAACATTAGTCCCGACTTTTCATAGCCACTCAGGGAGCTCGGTTATCGATGTGTTTGCAGTTAGTGTAAGCAGAGACCGAGTAAGCTACATGGGAGAGAGAAATTCCTTGAGGGAAGGCGGTCTCCTGCGAGCACACATCCCCATTGCGTTAGAAATCAATGTACCAAACGACCCAAATCGAGCCCCCAGAAAACTGCCACTATCGAGAAAACTGGACATTCAAGCTCTGCTGGAGCGTTCTCGTGAGGTTCTCCCTATCCCCGAGGCCCTGGATGTAGAACAGTACGCTGGCCTCCTAGTAGAGATTCTCCAATCCTCGGTTCGGCGGCCCAGCACAAGGAAACACCGTGGTTTAATCGCAATTGTCATACTGCTCGCGCGATCCAGGATGCCCTCCGTCTCTTGGCGGAACTGCATCCTGTGGCCAGACCTTTAGCTGCCGTCTTCCGAACAGTCTGTCGAAAGACGTACACCCAGCAGAAGAAAAAGTACCTAGAGCAACAAGAGGCCGTACTCCTGTCAGACGCAGAGCGAGCGCCATACAAATGGCTTAGTCGCGGTGGACAGACATCTTGCCCTATTGGCTCCGTCGCACTCGTGGGGCACTTCACTAAAATGTTTGCCTCAAGTGACACAATCCCACTCGTAGTACCGTTGTTCGCTGCTGTCTGGGACGAAGAGACTACAGAGCAGCGTAACGTGCTCGCCAAGGATTTCTCCATAAGAGAAGTCCTGCAAGCTCTGACGGGGCTCTGCTCTAATAAGGCCTCTGGACCGGACGGTATTCGGAACGAACATCTCAAAGGATCGCTCTTGTTAGCGCCGTGTTGGACAGCCTTATTCAATGAATGCCTTAACATAGGGTATCTCCCTCCTCAATGGCGAAATGCTACGCTACTGGTGATCCCGAAAGGCAAAGGCGACCCAACTCACCCGTCGGCCTGGCAGGGCATTGCTAAGAAAAGCGTATGCTACAAGCTGTTGTCCTCCCTGATAACGAGAAGGTTAACCGACTTCCTGGAGGGCACAGACGTCATCCCTGACGAACAACATGGATTTCGAAGGGGTCGCTCGACGGCAACAGCGTGCGGGATTCTTTTAGAGGATGTTAAGGAGACCCTCTCTAGACAAGGTCAATCCTTGTACGCGGTTTTCGTCGATTTCAAAGCTGCTTTTGACACCGCTCCTCGTGATCGCGTGCTCGATATGCTAGCAGTGGTTGGCGTTCCTTATAAAATTCTTAATCTCGTGGGGGCAATCTTACAGGAGAACCGTGTAACCATCGACGATGGTGTCTCGGAATTGCCGGCGTTTTCGCAAACAACCGGGCTTGCGCAGGGGGACAATCTAAGCCCGCTCCTCTTCTCTGTACTTCTGAAAGACCTCCCAAAACAAATACGAGGATCAAGAGAATTCGTCAAGGTGCTACTGTACGCTGACGATTTAGCTATCTATGGGAGAAGTCGTTTTCAAGTTCAACAAGCGCTAGCGAGGCTGAGCACAGCCGTCACGGGTCTTGGGCTAACGATTAACCTCGCTAAAACGGAAGCACTTAAGTTCCGAAGAGGGGGCAGAATTGCACGGGACGATACTCTTCACATTGGAAGCTACCCTCTTTCTTATGTGAACAACTTTTCTTATTTGGGGCTAACACTACCGTACAACAGGGCAGGGTTCTCAAGACACGTTATGGAGAGATGTAGGAAGGCCCTGATAACGGCAACGTCTATCAAAAGCCCACAGCGTCTATCCCTCGCCACGGCCATCCGCCTCTTCGACTTGAAAGTTGCTCCTGTCGCCACTTACGGAATTAACCTAATATGGGAGCATCTGACTATGAGAAACCTGGATCAACTAAACCAAGTAAAAGCAGCCTTTCTCAAACGGACCCTAGGACTTCATACGTCAACGCGCAACCGAATCGTTTATTTACTAGGGGATTGTCCGCTCCTCACGGAAGATTTGAGGCGTCGTTTTAACCTCCCCCGCACCGCGGCCTTTGACGAATGCATTAAAAGATGGGAAGTAAAAATGGCCGAACTCGATCCGGAATTGTTTAACACCGGCGCAATGAAAAACGGCGAGTGGAAGGGACCAGACCGTACTAACAGACATGTGGTAACACGATTTGCTGTGCATGGTTTTCACCACACCCTATGTAGACGGTCTGAGTATCATGACGAGTATGACAGCTGTGTTTGTAACCGTTGCGTAGAGGTTCTTTTACCTATTTTCTCTGTTTTGTGTCGTTGATATGCTACTCTACATGAGTGAATAAATGATGAATTGAATTATTAGAGGGAGTCAGTCTAAAGCGGATCTGTTCACCGCTCATCCATCGCCATCACTGGGCAACTGTGCGAGTGAAGCTCCGAGCAACCAAGACGCTTCTCCTGTGGATGGGCACTTCGCCTGCAACGTTGCTCCTGGAGTCCGCGACCGTACGTTGCCCTTTTACATATGTAAATGATTAAGATACCCTCCGGCTCGAGTTGAATATCGCACACTGCCAGTCTGTTTCTCAAAGTTTGGCGGCTCGCAACGTTTTAAAAAACATACTCTGGTGTATTATATGTTTTTTTTTTAATTCAACCACCACCGTGGCGTAACATGAGTTACTGCCACGTCGGCATATATGCAGGCAGTTGCTGGATTACCCAAACTTGAGCTATGTACCTGAATTTGCAAAAATGCATCGTGTGCTTTTTTTGACTAATAAAGTGCCTTCGATCACATTAACCACCGACTGCTCATATGCAAAATAAACCAGTTGGGCATTCATAGTCAGACCGCTGAAGGGTGCCATTTTTATCTTCACAGCATTTTTAAGGATACGGTTTGCTAAGTGAACGCTTTTCCGCTCTTCGAAAAGGTGTAGCATTTACGTAAGGGAAAGTTCCTGTAGCGATTTTATATGACAGAAATAAAGCGCTACGTGTTACCTAAAGCAAAATATCTTGATTTAAGGCGATAGCTTTATAATCTCCTACTACACTAGGTCCTGCCATGCACATAAAAAGACAACATGCCGTTAATGGTTTTGTGTGCAGGTGTGCAAAAAAAGTTATAGAAATGCTGCACTAAAAATCCTCCAGAGGTCTCACCTGCGGATTTTCTTATGCGTCAAAGCATCGTGGAGCTCAGGTAGGGCAAGGTAGGCATTGCTCACACATATTTGAGATGACATTGAACAATCTAAGAAGTGTTTTTATCAGTTATTCTCAAAGCCGTGGCGCGCACGGAGCAGGTAAGCACCTTCTTTGCTTGACGCATGGCCAACTGCGACCATCGATTGACTAATGACAATAATAGAATTTGCACCCCGTCACTACTTCATCTATGCTAGATAATAGAAACCTCAGTGTAAGAGAGTCGCTAACTAAATATATATATACATGGTACTCAACCACCAACGGTGGGAACATGACAGTTGGGTCCTTGCGAACGTATGCACCTTTACGAAGAGAATTATTATTATTATTATTGTGAGGTTTAACTTCCCCAGAACTGCCTGATGGCGATGTATCTTGCTTACGTTCATAGTTACCTGACTCATGCTGTAGATGTTTATGGCTTGACATAGACGCGTCTTATCGGATCGCTTTATCGACTCCAAAAACGAGCACTAATGATGAACGTGGGCCTCTGGATGTGAGACTCAATGCAACCGCACTAAAAAATATACGCATTCTGCCATTTCCAAAACGTATAGAACACCCTCTCGTAGTTAAAATTAAGCGTATACTTCTTGGAGTGCATCCAAACTTACGTGGTTTAGCAACATCAGCCACATCCATATCTACAACAAAAACACAAGATTATACATTTATGTAATTTTCAATTTTAGGGTTAAAAAAATCTTTTCGGGGCTGATTCTCAGCCAAGATTTAACGTCCATGGGGCTGCTTTTCGCATTGCTTCATAGACGGACCGCCATAAATACAAATGTGCAACGGTGGGGCTCGAACCCGCGCACCTCTGTGTCTTCTCCGGTCGCGAGGCGCAGACGCATGCCACCAAGTCCCCGGGCTCGACACAATTTTAGGGTACAGGGTGATAAATGTAATCAAATGATAAATGTAAACACATCTAACTTGCTTACTCTTTTGCGCGTCAACTCCAACCAGCCAAAGCTATCCATTAGAAATAACGGAGTTTCCTACTGAAACAAAGCACTAGCCTCCGTCAGGCAGACAAAGTCTGTGCTCAAATTAAAATGCGACCTCAGAGACCATTATCTTAAAATTCTGGTATCTAGTTAAAATAATATAAGTAATACAAGCCATGCTGCAACATATTGTAAATAAATGAAAATGGCAAATATAAATTATACATTGTAATCTCATAAAAGAGGCTTCGAACAAACTGTGTGCTTAATGGAGCTCGAAATTAACGTGTGCAGTTATCTTATAGGAAATGTCATTAAACCCATTTATTAGCCTCCACCGAGCCAACAATATACTGCCACAGTTCCACAAGCGCCGTGACTGTTGACTGAGCATGACGAAAGCCAAACCTTAAATCAGGTGGGGGAAGTCTATATGTTCCAAGTGGCGATTTAGGCGACGCAATACCACCTTCTCAAAAACTTTTAAGGCGTAGTCAACTACAGATATGGGACGGTAAGTAGACGGTAGAGATCTGTCACTCTTTTTCTTATAAAGGTGTGTCTTGGTGTAGGCCATACATAGCAAGGTAGGTTGTTTCGGATTGCCTTTAGAAGAAGTAAGTGTCGGGACGCCGCAAGGGTTAATCTTAGGACCGTTTTTGTTTATCATTTCGATCAACTTGAAGAGGTCGAATCAGAAGGGTCTTGTATGTCCACCGTCTTTGCTGACAATACGACCTTACTTATAGTCAACCATATGCGATACTAGCTGACGTAAAGGCAATGCATGTAGTAGAGTATGTGGCGGCGTGGTCTAGGGTACTAGTGCGCTAGTCATGGTTGTCATCTACCGGGGTATCGCCGGTTCGATCCCTGTTGTTGATCGAATTTTCTTTAAGCGATGCTCATTGAGAATATATGATAAACCAGATAGATGATACCGCTGAGAGCCAGCGGCCATGCTGCCACAATGACTGTTGGCGGAAACCCTAGATATCTTTACATGTCCGGCCCTCGGTACATTGAAAATATACTTCAGGTTAAGTTCTAAGCCCGTAGGGGACGGAGGATGGTCTAGAATGTAGTAGATTATGCTGTTCGTGTGTTTGAAAAATTCGGTCTGGTGATAAATGCACTCAAAATTGGCCTTACGTTGTTTTGCCTTGTCCAAAAGGCTACACAGGTGCTGAAGCTTAATAGAACGTAAGTGACGCTCTCCCCTACTATCGGATGTCTGGGCTTAACTTTACATGAGACGATTAGATAGCAAGATCACTTCGATATTGTTACGTCTAAATGCTATGCGGTAATTTAATCTATTCGTCGTCTACTATGACCAGTAATTGACTGTTGAGGGCCTTATGGTGTTTAAGGTGCTAATAGTGCCAATTCTTAGTTATGGTACCTCTATTTGGGGAATTTATAATAAGAGTATAACTCATAGAGCGGAAGTGATTCAGAATGATGCCCACTGATGAGACAGTTTTTACGAAAAAGTTGATTACGAAAAATGTAAGCTCAATAATTAATAATAAAATTTAAAAAAAAATCCGACAAATAAAGATAGTCCCACTATATATATATATATATATATATATATATATATATATATATATAGTCAGAGAAACAAATACTCCTCAAGAAAGATTCAAATTTGCTCGTTTTAAGTTACTTTATTAAACCTCCTTTTTATTTTTATATAACCTACCACTGTAAATAAAAAGGTTTCTAGGAGACACGTTCAGTCGAATCGCAACGGTACTTGACAACTTATTGATAAATTTAACATACGCGGTAATGTAAGATTGCTACGAAAGTAGAATATTCTAGATTAAAATGTGGAAAAAGCAAAAACTTCTTGGGTAAATGTAGAACGCGTGCGGCTCGAATAGACGTGCAAAAATAACATAATCATCAGCATGACATCAAGGTGCCGAGTAAAGGAACTTGGTGTGTACTTTCCTGGCCGCCACACGAACTTACGTCAGAGCCAAAAGGCAATTATTAGCCAATGAACTACTATGGAGTACTTTCGAAAAAATGGAATAGCGTATTTAATGACACTAAACCAATAGCTGGTTCTGGTATACAAATACTCGTGACACCAGAATTGTCTGACAACTAGACCTCACAGACGATAGCAGTCACAATACCACTTTGGCACAAAGGGGCCTGGGAACATGCAACCTGAATTCCACGAAGAGTATTTTCCTTGTTTGATCCCCCGTAAAACGAATGCGTGGGATGAGCGAGGCGAGTCACAGCAGTCTACGAATTCTCATGAGTGTGTGTGTGCATGCTTGTTGATAGAATTTCATCTTCTCTCGAACACGCAGGCACACAGTGTCTGTGCTGTAAAACCTTACCTGAAGCAATACTTGTGTTCCTGTTAATGATTTGTTCCCGCAGGCGAACAGCGGTAAACCTCTTATCTCCTCTCCAGGCTTTCGTTGCCGCAACACTTAACACGTTGCATTTCGTTGGTTACTTAGGACGTAATTTGTATCAAGGGGGTAGAAAGGATCTTACAGCATTTCTTTGAGGAGTATCACATGAGACATCGTACGCGATGCGGGATGTGTCGCCAGCCTTAACGTCAGTACTCTTTTCTTTGCCTGGGAATCCTGTATAATAATATAATAATGCAAAAAGACTTCACTGAGACTACAAAAATTACAGTTGAATATTAATTGCCGCTATCCTCCCTACTATGGTCCAACGACCAGATAAATGTGCAAATTCACTAAGTATGTTAAAAATGACTTTCTGTGCTTCAGTTGCTTTCTTAAATATTTGACTTGTTATCTCACATTTGGCGATAAACAATCAAGATATACCATACGGCAATAAAATGTGGCGGTGTGGTCTACCGGTTTGATTTTTGTTGTTAATCGATTCTTTTTAAGATGCTCGTCGAGAATGCTGGATAAAGCATACCGCTGAGAGTCAGCGGCCACGGTGCCACAAACACTGTCGACGAAACCCTAGATATCCCAACATGTCCGGAACTCGTTGCCTTGAAGATACGTACCGTGGGAATTACAAGCCCGTAAGTTGAGGACGAAGAATAATAACATCGAATTAAAAACAACCTCCATAAATAAATATACGGCAACAAAGGCATAACTGAACAATGTAGTTCTAAATCTAAAAATAATCTGCCCACTGTAGAATCAAACCTAAAAACAAAGTGTTTTAATATAACCTTCAAAAACAGCACGTAGTTTATTACGTCGATCTACCTCGTCCAAATGAATGGACCTAATAATAAACACGAATGAACTAGATATATATATATATATATATATATATATATATCAAGAGCTATATATAAATATAGTTAACAGTCTACCCAAATCTACATACACAATTTATATCGTACTTAAAAGCTTGTCATTCAGCACTATAACACAGGAAGATCGGGACGCTCTTTGGATCTGCAAAAGAAGCCCCATGGGTTAACACCTGTAGGCATTACGGCGCTTGAATATTAGCGGTATATTTTCCTGCCGGTCCAGCGTTACTCCTGTGGCTTCGTTCGAATCCGATCTTCGAGCTTCTCGAATTCCCGCTGCGATATTTCGTCTTCCTTTGACAAGACCTCCTTCACCGATTTCACCTATGTGCAAAAGCAGTAAGAACGGCATTAATGCTAAATCTGCTCGGGCAAATATTGGTTGCATTAATTTCGGTGTGTCCCCTTCTAACGGTAGTATATTATAAATACGCGCACCAAATTGTAAAACAAGTTTTTAAAAACAATAGTGTTTCTTTGAGAAGGGTAGACGTGGTTAACACTGCAAGGCCATTTACGGCTTGCATATATTCTGTCAAGATGCATAAGATCAACGAACATAACATGATGTTCACGTCATCCAAACCAATAAACACACAAGGCAATACGTTCAAGTGTGCACATGGTTAACCCTGTAATTCCTAAGAGAGCGCTTTCATTTGAATCTAGTATGCTAGGGCTTCACAATTGTATTAGGGTGATCGGTCGTTTTCCCCACGCTATCCTGCCGTATATGGCCGCGTATATAGCAACCTCGGGCACGTAAAACATGAGCATGTTTTCGATTCCGGCTTTGAGAGTGACCGACGAGCTCGGACAGCCCGTGCAAGAGCCTTGCAGTTCGAGTTCGACGACACCATTGCGAAACGCTCGAAAAACAATATCTCCTCCGTCCTCCATGACAGTCGGCCGGATTCGCGTGTCGATTAACTCGGAGATCATTGCTGCGGTCTGCCGATCTGCCTCGTCGAACTCCACCTGTGGAAGCCACGCCACGCAAAAAAAGTAGGAAAAAGATTTAAAACATGAAAAGAAGAAAATCAACAATTAGAGAAGCTCACTAAATAAAATTGTATTTGGGTAAATGTATCCAGTACTGTCCATACAGGCGCAATCTGTGCATTCAGGTATGCCTAGATACATTAAACTGATTAAACGTATGTTTTTTTTTTTACTAAAACATATACACAAGAAAGTTGTTCGAGGTGTGCAAATCGATAAAAGAATAAGTTTTTTGCAAAATTTACATGACAATGCACTTGGTAGATCGCTTACACGATTATTGATAGCTTCTTCTCGATAACTATGTGTATCTATTATATGAAGGAATATGCGTGCATCACAAGCGATATGTAAATGCTTGCTAACAAACCTTCAAGTTTAAGTTAAAACGTGATTTATTCAACGAACTGCATTTTGCAATGCATAAGTTCTCGGTAAGTAACAATGGTTTAATACGTATAAATATATTACGACCGAGGGGGTTAACATCACAGGGTTATATGACCTGTGTATGAATGGTCTATATGACCACAAAGCGGAACAGTGTTAACTAACAAACGCTTCAAACCGGTTGAAATAGAAATTAGGTTCTCATAGAAATGTTATAACATAATAAATGTGTTCATGACTATTAGGATTATTTAACACCAAAACACCCATTCTCCCCGTTCTTGTATAGAGTATTATGTGCCAGTTTAGGCAATAAAGCACATGCGTGTCTAGTAGTATACGTGCCGCACACTTAAAAATATTCTACCAAGCAACACCGTCAATGACTGTTTAAAGAAAGTGACACGTACCACCCACGAAGCATTTAAACTTGTTTTAAAAGAATGGACCTACGCTTTATGGATTGCTCACTGTGAGAGGTAGGTACAAACCTTAAATTAAATTATTAAAATATTTAAAGCCAAAAAGACAACATGGAACCCAGTGGCACTCCGGAGGCGCAAAAAAACACTGCGCCTTCGGATTGAGCCTAAATAAATAATCGTCAAGGTAGCCACCAACAGCTGTTGGATAGCAGACGGTCATCTAAACTATAAAATGTTCGAATTAGTTAAAAACAAATCCTGCGAATGTCATTGGGATGTGCACGCGCAATGCCTCAGTTCTACATAACTTATTCATATTTATTGTGAGTCAGTTCCCTCAAACAACTTAACAATCTCATGGAGTTAGAACTGTAAGTGGTGTCGGCTTCTGGCAAGTATCACAGTATCATTGCACCTGTTTGACAGAACACGCACCCCGTCGGTTCCGATCATGCTTCCTAGTCCATTGCTTCCGAGTATGGCCTTCGCGCCTCCAGAGAGGGGATGTGCAGTGAATATAATGGTTGAACATATTGGTCACCAAAGAATATACTAGCCGCAGGTACTGTATTGTCCGCCCAGTTCTGCTGCCAGCCCTCCAACACCCTCGCTACATCGGAGATCCAGCAGCACCCGTTATGAGTGGTGTGGCGCTCCCCCTAACTGACGCCGTTATCTCAGTGGTTGACGCGTCATTTTTGGTAAGCGCCTATTTGCCCTCAGAAAGAAGGATCAACCTATTTTCTGCTCTAACACCCCTCAGAGGATTGCTATTAAAGTTGCCTGAAAAGCGAACCGAAAGGCAATCTCCAACGCACTAGTTTGGATTCGCCCAGCCAGAAAGGATGGCAGCAGTGGTGCATGCCACCCGGTGCTTCTTCCTTTTCGGACCGGCTCAACTTTTGCAAGTGCAAGTTATCCTTACCGGTCCTGCAGTAACCACTGACACAAAGGTAATCCCCGCCGCACAACTGCTATTCCCAATTCAATATCACTTGGTGCGACCGCATCGAACTTCTGGGTATTGCGTTGCTATCTGAACGGGTCAAGGCCGCCCCTCAAAGATGAAGGAAGCGCCTGCCGCTGGCAGGGGATATTTGAGTATTCTTCTAACTCCGTTCGCCATTCTCGGTAAGCAGATTTATACATGTACGGAGGAATCATGACTTGCCTGTGGCCTGAGTTCTACCACAGCCTTTTATTGACCTGTCCACGGACACCCTTATTGCACTATGAATATGGTTCTCAAACCAGAAAAATTAATCAGTTCAGCTCCCTGTAGCCAACGGTTGAATCGACGTTCCGGATACGGTGGCCTTTGCTGACCCCGCTGTCAGAGCGTCATTGATAAAGGTCACGGACATTGCAAGTCAACCGATCCCTAAGCAAGCCAGGAACCACTTTCTAGTGCTATGTATTGTGCTTTCAATGTAGCTCAGGAACAACAGCGTAGTCCTAAGTCTCCGCTGAGGGTAAATGGAATACGCTAGCCAGCGAGGCACAAATAAGTAATCTCCTCGAGACGGCCGTAGCGTATATCGAGAGAGCACAGGGACAAGCGGTTTCTCGCTTCGGCGTGGGAACAGTGGCTCCAAGTGGACGACGATTTGATCCCCATTTATACTGGTACTCGGCCAGTAAAAATGGGAATAAAATCGTATCGGCAGTTCAAATGAGGATCAAATCGTAATCGGCTTATCACATTTAAGTGGTTACCCCGCATACACTCAAGTGTGTTAAGCCGGTGCCGACACGAACTATCTTGCGCAGCTTCAGCCGAGCCCTCCGCTCAGCTACTTGCTAAACATACGAAACCCTGGCCTTTTTTGTTTGGGATGTTTAGAAACGCTAATTTTTACTATTGGTACAGAACCTACTGTTAGACTCCTATCAAAAACCTCCCTCACCCCACCACAGAGCTCGGAAATATGTGACGCTAATTCGGGACCGTAAGAGGGGGGGGCTCGTTGATCTCATCCTGGCCACAGCTCGCGAACCTCAGGGAATGCGCTGACGAAGGGCTGGGTTGTTCTCATCTCGATTACTCGGTGACGATTGTTCTCCAGCCGCGTCTTCTCGCGCATAATAGCGTGTAAAAAACAGACGCCTACCCCTATGCTAGATTGCGACAACGATGTGCGAGTGCTAGACTCCGACAACATTATTTCAATTTGGACATGAAAATCGTTCCACTGTTTATCATTCAGACGTAAGTATAACTAACGTAACTTTAGAAAAATGCCGTGACGTATCGGATTGCCTTGGCCGCGTCCAAAAATACTCAAACAACGGCGTGACCGCCATAAGCATGGCCGATAATGAATTGGATAACAAGAGTCTCTTCCCTTGTATAAGAGGATGACTTGCGCTTGTTTCTCTCTCTGTAGAGAAAACTCTGCAAATGACATGTTGAATCTGTGCTAAAGAAGCCATAATAAAGATCATGACGTTTACTATTTTCGTTGACACTTCGTAAAGCGTTCATTAGATGATAAGTTCTTGATTTAGCCTCAGTTACAAGTATACTAGGATAAAAAATTCCAGTGACAATTATAGTGCCGAAAATCTCTGCTGCAAGAAGTTAGGAAAGAAGCAAACTAAACTTCATCGGCAAGGCGTACCAATTCCAATTTCTGCACATTGACCATGATGTTGGCCGAGCAAAAGGGAACCAGCGGGTTTTCCAACTTAAATGCTCGATTCGCATACCACCACATAGATCAAGAGAATGTGTTTTGCATCCGCGTCGGCCCCGTTGTTTTTAGGAGATGGAGGATAATATTCTGGGCCAAAATAAGGCCCACACCTGGGCCAAAATAAGGTCTACAAAACACCTATACAACTATATAAATATATAGTTATATTCCTAGACTCGCCACAAGCACACGATATACACCTGCTGTTGCTTCGCTTCCAGAGCAAATGAAAGAAACAGGAAACACTGGACTTAATTTCAATCATCCATTGAAACTTCACTGAACTAGATATTTCATCCACTAACCGTTTCAAGTTTGTCTGCTGATTCGACAACAGGTTCTGGAGTTTCCAGCACTGGAAGACCGGCACTGAAGAAGTCCATCATCGTTGCATAAATCGAAGCCTGTAAGGGAAAACGGAACAGAGAAGCACTACCATGCAATGAAAAACAAGCTGCAGATAGACTATACTAACCTCTCCTACAGAAGTTATCCGAAATTATATACATATACAGGGTCATTCATATCGTTGTGTACTTATTGCAAGGTTTGGTAGAATTCGGCAAGAAAATATTTTTTTCCAATGGAAGGAGGACGCGGAAACGTCTTGTTTAGGAGAGAGAGTAAAGTTTATAAAAGTAGTTCTTCTGCCTTTTTCTCCTACATAGTTGTGGAAATCTACGTTTGCGGGGGAACCTGTCAACGCATAAAGGAACCGATTATACCGGCGTGTTCGGAGAAAAAATCTGCACAACGAAGGACACTTCACTAGCTTACGTAGCAAAAAGCGAATATCCAGATTAAGGAAAGTCATAAAAAGTCGAGCTAGAAAAAGCTTATTTACTTGACAACTACGTAACGCAGCACCATTACTTTGGTACGAAAATGGTGAGCATTAAATTTGCTATTGCATGAGACTGGTCTTTTGGGCATACATTTTTGGTCGTAATGGAATTCTACGATTTTTCACGAAAAAGCGTTAACGTAAGACATAACAACATATCGATTTTTTATGACTTTCCTCAACCTGGCTATTCGCTTTTCGCTACGCAAGCTAGTGAAGTGTCCTCCGCTGTGCAGAATTTTCCTCCGAACCGCCGGTAGAATCGGTTAACTGGTTCTCTCGCAAACGCAGATTTCGCACAACTATGTAGGAGAAAAGGCAGAATAACTACGTTTATAAATTTCATTCTTTCTCTCCTAAACAAGACGTTTCCGCGTCCTCCTTCCATTAGGAAAATGATTTTCTTGCCGAGTTCTACCAAACCTCGAAATAAGTACATAACGATATAAATGACCCTGTATTTTTTTTCCGTTTTTCCGTAAGGCTTATGCCCGTGTACGGTTTTTTCATGTTATGGCTAATGTTTAATCCACTCCGGCATTTACCTTGTCTAAATTGGAAACCATACAAACCAATTTAAGAGTGGCCGGTCTGGGTCTCGAACCCAGGCCTCCCGAATGCAAGGCAAAGGCTTTGCCACTAAGCCATCTTGCTCGGTGTATACATATATATACTTCACAGTCTGAATCAGACCTGTGATCTAGGCATATCCTAAATTGGTAATTGTCCTGGCACAGTTATCCACGTGTTTTACCTATAGTTATTGTGTAGATAAAATGCTGTATGAGTGACTTTTTCGTATGCGGGTATATTTGTGACCACGTTGTCTCAAATATTGTTCACCGTTGTAACAAACGCACCAAATGTTGTATCGAAGTCCTCGCGGCATTATCCATTAGGATTACCTCTTGTGAGAAGTGCTCATAAAAGGCATGTTCATACTCGGATTTTGTCAAGTGCGATTTCTCTGCCTTCTTGATAGATTCATCTTTCTTTCAACCACTTTTATGTACCGAAGACTTAAGTGTTGTAAAATGTAGTTCCGTTAAATACACTAATAGAACTGAAAAATGCGTATATATATTTATATAGCTGTGCATGCAAAGTTATCAGAGACTAAGTATAACAGCAGTACTGGAACTAAGAAAATTTTCCACTACTTTGTTGTCGTTACAAAAATACGTTTAAATTGAGCTTTTTTATTGAGCAGACGAACTAGACATTAGCGAATGGACCTCACGAATGGATCCAGTTTGCCAGCGAGCACAATACAGAAATTGCGTTACGCATTTGCATCTTTCACTGGGTTGATAAAAACATGTAGTGTACAGCACGATAGAATCTATGTGCGGCAAACGAGCTAGTGTCAAAAAAAAACTTTTTCGGGCTGTCTCTCAGCAACATTTAACGTCCACGGAATTTCTTTCACATCACTTTGTAAGATGGACCCCATAAATACATGTGGCTATATGAAGTTGTAACACAAATAAGAAACTACAAGTAAATAGAAATAAACGTCATATATCATATCATAAATAAAAATTTGCAACGGCGGAGGTCGAACCGTGCACCTATGTGTCTTCTCCGGTTGCAAGGCGCACGCAAACGCAACACACCACCGTGCTTGACAACGAGTTTGTGCCTGCCTGTTCCATTGATTCCACATCGATTTCCTTAATCTTCTCGCTCCACCTAGCCGTATTTATATATATATATATATATATATAGATGTAGAACACCTTGTAAAACCAAATCACTTGCGAAATAGGTCAAATCTGCACCCACCTTGAGGGCAGTCCACTCCAAGGCGTCATCGGCGCGAGTTACCGTGATGAAGTCTGGCCCGAGGAAAACTCGCTGAACGCCCGGAATCGCAAACAGCTGTCGCACCAGTAGGCTGTTCTTTGCCGAGTCAATCGACGGAAAGTCACGACCTTGACTCTCTTCCAGGATCTTCCGTGCACCACGACGTCAACGGCAGCAAAAACAGCATTACAATCACCATCCATATCATTAGTAATTATATCCTGCTTCATCTCCGTCCTGGTTGGCGTTTGTTTTTGCTGCTATAATGGTTGTTCGTTACTGCAGCTGTTAGTGTCAAAGATGTTACTGTTTTTGTTGTTGGTAGGGTTTTGATTTATGGTCTTTGCCTTATCATGTGCGAAGTATTGCGCTTCAAAAAATCGAAATTATTTCAGTTTTTGTCCTTTGTTTTCACGGCCGTACCAACAACGGGAAAATACCCTGTTATCTCTGCATATGAAATAAATTCCTACATTGACCCTTCTATGTGCTAGTATGCATTAAGTTAAAGACAACTAACATAACGATAAAAAGTTAACGATTATATATATATATATATATATATATATATATATATATATATATATATATATATATATATATATATAAATAAATATATATTAACAGTAACCGGCTGCTTAGATGAAAATTAATCTTGGCTGTATTACAGTTCAACAGCTGAGTTAACAGCAAACAAAATAGTTATATTTCACTATTGACTTTAGATATATTTTGTACCCACAATAGTCGTGCGAAATTAAAAATGACTACACCAGTCGACACAATCAAGCCTCTGCGAGCTAGCCCCGATGAAGTGCAGCGGTGTGTGGCCTTGCGTTGTCGCGCATCAAGATGAAATTATCACAAACAGCTTTTGCGTAAAGCAAAACATGGGGTATCAGAACCTTATCAGCTTACCGTTGGTCAGTTAAACACTCTTCTCCCCTGAGAACCGTTAAGGGACATCGTGGCTAATTTTTCGTCGCAGGGGGATTCGGTTCGCCTACCTAGGGATATTGCACCCCCCACCATAATCTAACTGCCGCCGTATCTGAGGTGCTAGACAATGCTAAATTGCTCAAACCTCTCTCCTCGTCGCCGGCACACTCTTTTCCGTCTATCGTTACCAAACATGAGACATCCTGGTTTCATCCGAGAATAAAACGGCCTGACATTGGTCAACGGTTACAATTTGGTCATCTCGCGCAAACTAGCGTCGGGTCAACGTACAATGGTTGGATCCTGTTGGACCTAATATGCATGTTATGCAGCCTTCGCCTCGTAGCATGCGTACTAATAACTTCTCAAAGAGGACCAACCATGAAGCTGTTGGTTTAACTGGACGGCAGTAAGTTGGCGATTCCATATGTCAATCATATGTATGAGCATGTGTATATATAAATATATATATATATATATATATACCTTAACACCTGGCAAAAATTTGAGCGAGTTCGGATTGGGCGTCTCTCTTGTCTGAATGAACATTTGCCGAATTGCTGAGAGATGAAGCTGTCGTCTTGCCGGCTTTGAGACTTGAGGTAGTGGGATTGATCGACACATCTTATTCGTTGCACTGCTGCTGCTAACAGAAGCATTAAGCAGTGCGCGACGGAACGCTGCCAGCATGACCGCTGGGTGTGATGAATGCCAGCCGATATCAGCCGATCTCACCAACTCAATAGACTCCCTCACAACCGAAACGAATTCACACCGATATGTCACTTGTTTGAGTCGCGATCGAGTTGCTTTGGCATTTGACGGTTTGTACGAATGACGACGAAACCAGGCCAACCTGGCGGCGGCGGCCTGACGCACATACGAACAACAACTCCTTCACTGAAGAACAGACGCTAACAACCAATCTGTTACTGTGACTACTAGTAACAACTGCTCTACACCTGTGTGCGACGATACAAAATCTTCAATCGAAACGAGTTGGCATTCGCGCATGTTATACAGATGATGATGATGATGATGGTGGTGGTGATGTTGTTGTTATTGTTATTATAATGCGTTTGTTCGTTGTTCGTTCGAAACGTGCCGCGCTCTGTCTTTAGTTCGCGCTCTTTCCTCTCTAGTCCTCCCTCTGCATTTTTCCCTTTCCGATTTCTCTTTCAAACTAATACCTCTCGGTCTGTCTCTGCTCGCTCGCCTCTTCTGCCAGCGACTCTCCCAGGCAAGAGGCCGCAGGCTGAGAGAGATAGAGAGACATAAACAACAAGACGACACACAGTTGTGCTCCATTAGCAAATGAACGACCGCTATATATATATATAAATATATATATATATATATATATATATATATATATGCAAACCAAGCCACAAACACACACAATCGAGTTACAGGCCAACTTAATGGCTTTGTCTATCGATCCACATTTAATCGGAAATGGCTATGATGGCCGGCCGTGCACATGCGTTAGAAAAGCGGACTAGAAGCTATGTGCTTGCTCTTTGGCAGCACGACTTGTGCTTGTTTGTGTTCGTACGGCGGCCGCCCGTATGGGCAGACGACGATGCGTGTTAGACGACAAATCAGCAGCAGCCGCCACTAACCAACCACCTGGTTGGTCTTTAAAATTTCGGGCTGACCCTCAGCCAAGATTTAACGTCTACGGGATTGCTTTTTGCATTACTTCATAGACGGACGACCCCCAGAAATACAAATCGGTGCAACGGTGGGGCTCGAACCCGCGCACCTATCTGGTGTCTCCTCCGGTTGCGAGGCGCAGACTGAAGCCACCCACCACGCCACCGGGCTCGACACCTGGTTGGTGGTCGAGAGATGAGTTGGCGACGTTATCAATATTGGTACGCATCTGTTGACGCATGACAGAGTGTGAGTGAGAGTGTAACAGGCTGCTGTCTGACTGCTTGGATGCTCGGTTGATTCCCCCATTGATTGACTGGGGGGAGGCTGGTTGTATCTCCTCTGTACGACGAGTCGTTTTATGCGGACGGATCATGACCGTCATCTGTGCGTGTGTTGTGTTGTGTTTGCTCTTTTGCTAAGTGTGCGGGTGTGGGGATCTGTTTTTGTTTCGTTTGTGACGAACAGTTCGCACTACTAGTCAATCAAATCAGTCGGCATCGTCGGCTAAGCCCCAGTCACAGTCATGCTCTTTTGTAATTGTTTTTGCGGCTCCAGTTAGCAACCAGTGTCCATCAAGAGAGCCAAGAGGTTACACTTTTACCAACAGCGGACGGTGATATATTGATGAGGGTGATATAGCTTAATCACTAATCATCATCAGCCGCGAATAAACATTTCGTGTGTTCTTTCAATTGCGCATCCGTTAATGTATTCGTCCTCCTTCTGATGCGGCTGTTGCTGTTGCTGCAGCAGCTGGTTAGTGGTGGTGGTGCTGTGGCCGATGTTAAGTGAAACAAATAAGCTTGCTACGCTGAGCCAGTTCGAATCGTCAAAGTCCTCCAGATGGATGCGCACATCAATCATCGGTCAAGCCCTGTGGCCATTGGTAAGCAAGCAAGCAAGCAGACAGACAGACAGACAGGCAACCTAAGCTTTGCTGTATAGATGTAACACACACTACCTACAGTCATGCCGCTATCTGTGGCGGCAATAACGACACGGCCTAAAATGAACAAAAACAAACATTTTTTGTTAAGGAGGTCGTTTTGGATTCTAGACAGTCTAGTGGATTCTACGTGGATTCTAGACCACGTAGATCAGGAGAGATAAAAGACGGATTCCTACGCTCCTCCGGCCGTGAAATCGCCGTCAGGCATCTCTTCAATAAGGCGCCGAGAGCCAAGGGGACATTTGACATGGCGAAGGCTTGGTTTACCCCAGCAGCATTTCAACAGTAGGTGACTTGTGCCTACTGTTGAACCCCCCCCCCGCATACACTTCGATGACTATACACTTTGTGACCGAATTATTTGTGTCTCTCTTTCTCTCTCTGTCTGTCAATATAACCTCCCTATGTCTACATACGAACGTGTCTGTCATCCCGCTATGCTACTGCTGCCAAAACTAATGGTGTTCACGTTGCGCGCACGAACGCACTAAAAAGCAAACTCATCGTTAATCGCCAAATGTCGGCGATTAACAAAGAGACTCTTTGATCAGGATGTATCTTCGAAGCTGAACGCGACTTAAAGGAATGTTTTTTTTTACAATTCGTGTTTTTATAATCTAACGACTAAGGTTGGCGTTATTTGACGTTGGCGACTTAATTGTCGTTCGCAACCGCCAAAAGGAAATCCTAAAAGTGCCGTTAGCCGTCGGATTCGAATTTTATTTGTCGTTGTGACCGAAACGTACGAAATTATGCAAGCGGTATATGAAAATGAGTGTCTTAGTTAAAGCAAAATGTTCTCGCGTTTTCTGAATTCGTTGTACTCGGCCAAAATCTTTTAATTCCGACAACTGGTACTTTCTTAACGATGATTCACTAGCCCACACAACCGTTCTTGTTCGTCAGTGTTCACCCACAGGTGGGGTCATAGTCCTCAAACACCCCCGGCGTCCGCTTCATTTTGGGTCCGGAGGATTTTATGCTTTTCTTAAAATTTAAATGTGCCCTCAAAGATAATCGCTTTGACGACGCGGCGTCTTCATGTGGCATTAGTTTGTAACAGCGTCTCAGTAAACGAATTTATCAAGGCGTTTCAGAGCCCTTACGACCGATCCCGCCAGTATTTGGTGAGGAAAGGGATGTATATTACAATATTCAACTAATCGAGAGAAATACATTTCGTATAACATTATTAAATATTTTATTTCAAGATTGTCCCGAAACTTATTAAAATACTACTGTGCATGTTCGTCGCTTTGTAGTGGCGGGACGCGTCATGACTCTGTTGTTTTATTACTACGATGCTACATTTTCGCGAAACTGTGAAACGGAGGCTACCTTTTGGAATCTGACTACTACTACTTGATCCCAGATTGTTTATATTTTTGCTAATTCATATTACAATGATTTTTGCTAATAATAATAAACAAGTTAGTATATGCGCTTTCTTTTTTTTTCATATATATATATATATATATATATATTCGCTGTTCGAATCCATCCCGTTGTGGCCACTATTCACTCGTTCGACATGTTCGACATAAATTGGTAAATTACAATGCTCTAAAGCACAAATAGCCTCACACAACAGTTGTTTTCGCAGTTAGGATATACCTCACTCTGGATATTATCCCCCATATTTTGTGCATAGAGTAAATCGCACATTCAATAAAATGCACTGATTGTGATTTTTACACATCTATGTCGCTGGCTCCCTCTGTAAACGATGGCCGCTGTTGTGTCAGTCTTTATTTCTTTGACATGTCAACTAAATAATAGTCACGGTCTTATAATGTCACAAAGATTAAAAAAAAGTTATTTACAATTGTCAAGGGCTGTCCATTTAATCTGAGTTGGTTGTATTCGGTCCCACACAATCATTTGGTCGAACAGAACACTTTGCTGCTCTTCTCGATATTGACCATTTTCCTGGCACCACGTTGTTGTTTTGTTCAGAGAGGATTGCAAACAAGCTGTTGACTTCCCTAAAATTACCGTTGAATGAGTGCGGCTTGATCTGCTTCATGTTAAATAAATAGGAATGGGATCGATATCGCTCCTATTATGGAGCACGCGTTTTCCCATCGTACTGCTAGAACAGCGCATTTACTGGCTGTGTTCCGCTTTGCGTTTGTTTTTAATTAACAATTAATAATATTGAGGCTAACACACAATGTGCACAAAAAGGAAGCAATTCTTTTTTGCAAAAATATGCCAATATGTTGCCAACGGAACCGTAGAATGAAGACAGTCGAAAATGCGCGGGTTCACTGACGTTGATTTATATTTATTATAATTCACGATACGCATGAGAGCAATACGGCAGCGCCGCCTCTCTTCGTAGTATTATTGCCTAGCTAACTTACACTCCACTCAATGTCCCGGCGGTCAGCGCTAAGCTGTTTCGCCGTCAGAACTCACACACAGTACGCACTTAACAATACCGCTGTGCTACTTAACTAAATATATATGTATATATATATATTTATATATATATATATATATATATATATATATAAATCTACCTGCGCCTGCTAACCACGATCACCCAGCACCCTAGGGCAGTATCACTGCCAAGCTCACGCCGTTGTCGCTGCCACGCCGTCGGACGTCTCGGTCGCCGCCGGACTGAGGGCTTGCAGAGCACGCGTTACGTCGAACGCTCGGGATAGCAAATAGCAATGTGCAAAACCTCTGCTTCAGCCGCGAGGTTACTTGTAACTTAGTATAGGGAATGATAAAGTAAAATATAATAATATAACGCGCTAACCTCCCGAATACAGCCTGATGTCATGCTTTTACATAATAGTGCCGCGTTTTTGCATAAGGATTCACCGAATGTCGTAATGGCTTCTCACGTATCAAACGCACAATCGAATTTTTAGCTCTTTAGGACAACACTAATTCTAAAGTTAACCTAAGTAGTCACCACAATCACCAAATCACATCACAGTCCGTCCGGCATACTTTTTCGTTTTGGAAAGAAGTTACTATTTCGGGATTAGCAGCGCGCCTCTCTTTTATTCAGCATCAGTGAGAGTAGATGCTCTCTCTCTCTCTCTCTCTCTCTCTATATATATATATATATATATATATATGGCATACGTTTACCGGTGCTGTTGCGGCATGTTTTAGGGTTCCAAAAAACCATCGCGCTAGGGGGTTAATGGTGACTACGGCCTCTGACGTCGTGCCGATCACTGCGGCGGCATTTTATTGTTGTTGTCATACATCTAGCGCGAGCCGTATTCTCGCAGGCAGGTGGCTGGCTGTTCGATTGTCTCATATGCTCGTAACCTTGCGTTGATATCGGAGTGTCTGGGGAAGCAGTCCATGACAGCAGATGTGCATGTTTATGCTATCCTGAAGCGAGACATGAGTGCGTATGCTTTTCTGATCCTGCAAATGCATGTGTATTCCATGTCTAGCTCTGTGTCCAGGTGGAAATTCACAGTTACTCGTACGGCAATCCACCAGTGTGTCGCTGTCTGTGGCATGTTTCGAATGTGGAGCTGATCTACAGGTAAGCTACAGTATAGAGTCGATCCCCTCCACTCGACCCCCCGATCGAGTGGAGGGGATCGACTCGATTTGCGGAGTATCCGTTGTGCCCTTAATTTGGTTGAAAGCGATAAATCTTAGGTTACGCAACATTGCTAACGGTCGGGAAACAGTGCACCACTTCTTTGCTGCAGTTACAATCACAGTAGGCGAGTGATCTCGTCTATACGTTATTACTTGGTGAACGACCGTAAATCTCTTGTGCTTTTTGGTAAAGAAGCTTTAAGTCTCGCTCAAATTACAGAAACTTTCTTTTCCTGTATTATATCACGTACTATGTGCATAATGCTGGTTTATATGCGAATAATAAATTTGTCGTCCATAATGTTTTATGGTATGTCCCTAAAAAATCGACCCGGGGCAGAGACCTTATTACCACCGCGTCTGTTAACAGTACGGACTAAAAAGAAACCAACGTTATATATATATATATATATATATATATATATATATATAATCTCACTATATAATAGTTTATTTATTCATATAACTTCACTATGTTAGCACTTTGGAGTGAACAATTGTCTCCGCGCGAACGTGTGATCACGGGTTCTCTAACTCAGGGTTAGCCCAGTTCAACAATGTGCCCCGAACAGACGCTGCATTTTTTCGTTGAATGTCGAGCAGCAGTCTCTGACGCAAGAATTCGGATGCTCTGGAGTCTCTTGTCAAAAGATTAAGACTTCTACCGACGCGCTGAATCAGCTTGAGTGTAAGGAGGCCTGCAGCTCCCATAGTCTCGAACGCCAACGGACAAAATTCGTGCGGATAATCAATGCTTAAGTTTTTTCTGCATTTGTTAGCCTCAGATAACCTGGAGGCATGACCTGCTCCGTCCTCACCTGTACCGACCATCGAAGGGGTTAATGAGTCGGTTACAGTTGCGTCCCAAACAAGCATGCGGCCACGATCAAAGGACGTCAAAGTCAGACCGTCAGGTCTTACACATGGAGATATATATATATATATATGAATTCAGCATGCTGAAGCCTTTTCGGTCATACTTCTCCTTCACCGTGACGAGGATCTGCTGTAGTGGCTCAGCAATCCCTGGGACTGTCGACACTTCAGATTTGGTGCGACGCCTGTGGTTGTTTCGACCACGACGTCGATGCCAAACGCAACCAGATTTAGCTGATGAGGCTGATGACTTGCGTCGCCGTTCGGGCGCATTTGGCAAATGTGAGCCTGTAAGGACTTTATCCGCGTTGTGCTGCTTGTCCTCGGGCGGACTGCGAGGAATCTTGGGGTACCTCGAGGTCCTCCTCTCTAGTAGCAAAAAATACAGTTACATTTTTTAGTAC
The DNA here is from genome assembly GCA_003439945.1 of Dermanyssus gallinae. NCBI lineage: Eukaryota > Metazoa > Arthropoda > Arachnida > Mesostigmata > Dermanyssidae > Dermanyssus > Dermanyssus gallinae. Next base: position 772,656 of record QVRM01002067.1, read on the forward strand.
TTTAAACTTTTTTTCGTTTGACTTTTGCCACAGTACACACATTTATTATATCCAGTCGTGTAAAGACTACAGTGACACATGCGTATAGCGTAACAACAGAGACTTCCATCGACATTTGGGGTCTCGAATTAGTATAAAACACGAATACTCTATATTTAACACAGCTACACCGCGAATAAATTATACAGCCACTAGCAAGATGCATGTCTTAGCGAGTGAATTAAGCGAAACTACGAGGTTTAGGCTTATTTTACGGCTCGACGGAAACAAAAGCAGCCCTTTTATCAAAAGTTTTTTTCTGTGCTTGAACGATGGGCTTAGGCTGGCGCCTTACGGGTGACGAAAATGTCCAAATCAAGACTTATAAGGACATCGGCCTAGTCGCGAAATTTATTGTCGATTGGGGCGTTTTCCCCAAGTAATGAACAACTTCGTGAACTTAGGTGAAAATTACGCCGTATAGAAGAGTTCCGGTTGTCTAAATGCCATTTCAGAACGAAACAAGCGTGTATTTCTGAAGCAAGCCCCGAACTCTGCGCTCTCGGCAAGGGCAATTGTGGCGGCGGCTGGTGTGCAAACGAACGTGTGAAATGTGCAAAACCTCCTTAGGACGACATATTGGCTCACGAGAAAAAAAAACAAGAAAAAACCACGATTGTCCGCTGACCGCTGAAAGCTCGTTTTGACTTCGCCCACGATACGATGTCATGGACCACCAAGAGCAACTGGCGCATTTTGAGCTGATGGGAGGGCCAGACGTTGTTTTTCAACACGATAACGCTCCGATTCACACCGCCAGGCTGATCGGAAGCTGGTTCAAACAACGTCCTCAGAGGTCCTACGCTAATATTATCAAGAAAGTGTGGAGCTGGCTCGCCCGAAAGGTTTACACCGACGAAAGACAATTTTCGAACAATGTAGAACCTTGTAAAGCCTTGAGGCGAGCTCTCATAAGACGTCGTCCGAAACTTGTTTAAGGCTAACAAAAGAGAGAGATACTTACACTCCCGCCGCCCGCGATTTAATACGCGCGGACATATCGACGGGAGTGCCCGACAGCCCGAATTGACAGGCCAGCGGACTCCCACGCTCCCCCTATCGAGGTTCGGAATGGAGGCTCCACACTACTCCGCCGTACCAATTAGACGCGATCACCTCGCGATTCCGCGTTACACCCCAGAATATTACGCGCCCCCCCGAAGGGAGGTTTGACCCACTCCAGAGCAGGAGTTCTCCGACCGCTGCGAAGGGCAGCAGCGGAGCCAGATGGTCCTCTCGACCGGCGGTCTGCTTTCGTATGGCTAACTCGCACTCATTTTGTCTATTAAGCCAAGGCAGCAAGTGTCCCGGACGGTACCACCGGGTGTCACCCGGGGCATTCACCGTCCAGCCCGGGTTTCATGTGCAGCACACTTCCCCCGTATTGGCAGCTATACCAGGCTATACCAAACCATAGTTTTGAGGTCATCCGACTTAACGGGAAGTTCACTGAGTATTAAGTATAGTTGCTGCCTTCGTCTCCGTCGAGCCTTTAAATGAGCCTAAACGTGGTTATTCCGCTCGATTCACTCGCTAAGACAGCATCCTGGCTGAATATTTTTTTCGTGGTGTAGCTGTGTCAAATGTAGAAACTTCGTGTTTTAAAGTAATCCGAGACCCTGCATGTCGATGAGATTTTCTGCTGTTATTCTATGAGCATGTATCACTATAGTCTTTACACGATTAGATATAATAAATGTGTGAGATGTGGCAAACATGGATGGCTGTATTTTTTTTCGCGGACTATATATATATATATATATATATATATATAACAGAACTGACTATTGCTGCCATGTAATACTTTCAGGCGAGCAACAACCGAAGATGGAAACACCGGAACTTGATTTAGTCAATCAAATTCAAGAGCTGGCTCGTGAAATCGAGAGCATGGACGATGAGGTCAGCAGTGCTGCGTCTGACTCGCAGAGAACCAGTCCGGGCGGTAAAAACACCGTCCTCTGGGCGAAAAAGCGATTTCCCAGACAGGGTATCTATACCTATATCATAAACAATTATGCATATATGTATATAGACGAGTGGCATTACTAGCAAAATAAAAAAATATATGCCTTAAACGAGAATAATGAAAGTATATTTTTGCTGATCCGATGGATCGTTAGTTTCGAAAGCCATTTAAGCAAACTACGCACACACAGTGAATATACCATAATCGCATCGTCATTGTCACATAAGCGTACGCATAATCGTTTAGGGTGTGACATATCATGAAGCGTATGTGTTAAACAACTGAATATACTGCAATGGACTGGGTTATTCACCACAGCCACTTTTGCAACCCCCGTTGTTAACTCCGAAGGGGTCGCAAAAATATCAGTGTTTTGTTTTGTACCTATATATATATATATATATATATATATAGAGAGAGAGAGAGAGAGAGAGAGAGAAGATTTAGGGAGCAAGCTTATCTAATCTGTGTGTTAATCAATCGGTGGATGGATATGGCTGTCCTTTTGCAGGCATACGAAGTACTCGGAAACTGGGACCCCAGCGCAAGTTTGGCTTTGGGGCCACCGCTCGCGTGGAAATTGACCAGCATTCGATGATGAAGCAGGCTAACCTATCCGGTGACTTCGACCAGACGTGGGAGTGGACGCACGGCACGAGCGATCGAGATGAGCATCAGTCGCTCCCGAGCCCTCCGAGTCCGGATCGTCGAGCCGCGGTTGCGACCGCCCCATCCGGTGCGTCGTCGTCCTCGCAGCAGCAGCAGCAGCAGCAGCCGGAGGTCCGGTGGCCACCACCTTCGGCGACGTCGGTAAGCGGCGCATCCGACTGCTCGATCGGATCAATACCTGCCCCGTTTGAGCAGGAGAGCATCTCGGATGTCGACGATACCGAGACCACTGCAATGACCGTGGCGACGGGCCAGACCGACGGCAGTGTTCCGGCTGCTCGCGGCCGTGAACGGCCGTTGTTCTGTGCCGTCGACGAGGAAACGCCAAAGATCGAAAAGGCCACTTCATCTACTGCAGTTTTAGCAAGTGCAGACCCGGCGGATGGTGGCAACGTTGCTGATCGCAATCGTCAAGATAATGGCATTACTGCGCACGCTGAGAACGACGAGCGTCGAGGGGAACAACGGCCGATACAAAATGCGTCTAAGGCGAGCAGCGTTACCAGCAGTGATAGCGAAAGGATGGCGGCAACGACGGCGAGAAGAACAGAGAGGAGGCCAATGTTCAAACGTGCACGGCGGACCAATTGGTGCAATGCGCGCGGTAGGTATCGCTTGCCTCAGCCTTTGGCGACTAGTGCTCCCCTGGACATAGCGTCTGGCAGTGCGTTGCCGGATAACGTCCATCCTAAATGGCATTGTTCCTCTGTCGAGCGGCAAACGAAAGAAGACGAGCTAGCAGCAGCAGCGGTGGCGCCAACAGCAGCAGCAGCAATTCCTTGCGGGAAAGCTCAGTCAGCTACCGACAGCGGAGCATATATGACCTCCAGAGACAACCATTCGGCGTTGGCAGGTACGAGCCTAACAGACTCGGTGCCACTACCGCACGGAACGAAGTCCCAACGCAGAGATGGCAATGACCCCAACAAGCAACGCGCATTCATCGGCCCAGCGGGAGCCTCGAAACTCAGACGGGCGAGAAGGCCGCCACCAAAGGCCACGTTATGTCAAAATTGCAACGGCCTTAGCAACGATAGGTCTAAGATACTGACGAATTGGAAGGTCAAGGATTGGGATCTGTTCTGGACGAAGGTATCGTGCGCTGCGTCCGACATCCACACTTTGCGCGAGCACGGTCTTGAAGATAGTGAAGCGTGTATTGAATTCCTCTGCAGCTTCAGAAAGCTTCTGAATATACCCTTTCGTTGAGGCGAAACGACAGAATAACAGAAAGCCGGTACATCTATCTACATCTAAGGCGGCTTATAGGCGCTATGCATATATCAGGTTTATTTATGTTATGCATATATTGCTGAATGTTTGCCGATAGCTATGGCTGCATGTTGACCGATAATGTGCATCATTATTTTTTTCGTAGTCGTATAATTATGTAGTATAAATATGCAATTGTAGAAGAAAAATCACCGCTTTGTTGATGAAATTATTTTGAGCGAGTAACGAATTTGGCTTCCCATCAATTATATCATGGAGGGTATGTACTGGTCGCTCATTGTTCACGCGAGGGGAAACTTTATCGCGATTCATTTAGAGTTCAGAATAACAATGACAAGTTTGGTTGACAAAGACATGAATCTTGTTATTGCTATAAATCATTGTTGTTATAAATATCCAGGTCAATAGGTTCATATAAATGGTCTGAACTCGTACATTATATGGTACAATTATTAATATTGTTTTTGTAATTGTATAATTAAAATCTTTGATCGCAACAACCCATGATGGCAATATTTTTTTTAATTCCTATGAAGCCTTGGAAAAATTTTGAGCATGTCGAGAAGTCTCTGGAAGTAAGCGGACTAGCTAACCACTGTTGTAGTATACCACGGACTTCAGCAAAGCCTTTACTGCGCATCAGGTAGAATAAGATGCGCTGAGTCTTCTTGGAGTGACCGATCTGCCTCTCTGAGTGTTACCGAATCAATGTAAGATAGTCGTGATAGATTTTCTATTTAAGCATAAAAACACTAGTGGAAAATACAATGTTCGCTGTATCCACGATATAAAGCGAAGCCGATCTGGGGTTACGCTGCAAGAGGCATATCAAATCGTCTTCTTGTAGTACGCCCGAAGACAGTAACCGCTGTATGGTCGGCCCGATTGCCTGTCACTGCAAGCTTTAAAGTGTATCTTCCTTGGTAAAACATAAAATATTCTACACGATAAAACTGAGTGATCAGTCCATTTTTTGGAGATTCGTTACGTTATTTTGTCGTCAGCCCGAAGCTTCTTCACATTTTTCGCACATCAAGTGATGGGCGATGTGCCTGCAACGACAATTATTTCTAGCACAGGTGTATGCGTTTCTTTTTTTAAGCTAACAAACAGTTGTTATGGTAAGCGTAGTTCAATTATTGACATATATTTATTATATCTGTATGCAGCCCCGTAGGCGATTACGATACGGTCGAACTCAGAGCGACTGAAAGTAAAATGCTGTTTGTTATTCTTCTTCCAGTCTCAAATGGAATGAATGTGCGTTATATCAGATTCACTGCCAACCATCTTACAAGGATTCACTACTGCGTGCTATTTTGAGCTGTATATATTAGTTCAGATTGTGCATTAGTTACGCTTATTTGCTATAACTACTATACATACTTGTACAGAAGCGTGCGATACGTTTTAAGACACGCACAAGGATTATCGATATACGCTCAATGGTTTGCCTCAGAGATATATATGATTTGCGTCGATCGGTATTACTTGTCGTTTCTCGATGAATTCCCAACGGAGCAACAGTCGTCTGCTTAAGCAAGCTTCGTATCAGCATGGATTGCTGTGAATTAACATGGCCAGTAATTATGGCGTAATTCTGCGTGATTTATACGTTGAAATGCTATCCGAAAAAAAAACGACCCTCGTCGGTCAGTTTGTTCCTTTCTCTGGACTGATAAGACTGTTAAATAAAAATCAAGCCCGTCCATCGAAGTGATCTAACTGCTGGGCGAGAGTGAAATATGGTCGCTCTATTGAGATCAGTTCTCTGTTTCAGCCTAGATATGGTCTTCGTCACAGAGAACGGTCTATGTGTATAGTGTTGCAATTTGCCAACACTGGCTGTGTTTTGTACTATACCGCCATTGAATTGTAGTCCACGTTAGAAAAATAAAATCGAACTTGCCGTTTGGAGTATTTACTTATGTTGACTATTTGAATCGGTGGTCGGCTACGCCAAATTTAGTAACTGAGCATATATATATTATATATGTACAGGGTCATTCGTATCAAAATGTACTTCTTTCGATGTTTGATAGAACTCGGCAAGAAAATATTTTTTTTCTATGGAGAGAGGACGCTTTGTTTAGGTGAGAGAGTGAAGTTTATAAAGGTAGTTATTCTGTCTTTTTATCCTACATAGTTGTGCGAAATCTACGTTTGCGGGAGAACAGTCAACGCATGAAGGAACCAATCGTATAAGCATGTTCGGAGGGAGATTCTGCACAACGAAAGACACTTTATTAGCTTGCGTAGCGAAAAGCGAATAGCCAAATTGAGGAAAATCATAAAAAGTCGATATGTTGATTAAGCTTTTAGACAGTCATAGTTGATATGTTTTACGTGCAAGTTTTCACGTTCAGAACCGTAACATTTTGCCAAAACGTTTCCGCCCCCTCCTTTCACCAGGAAAAATTATTCTCTTGCCGAGTTCTACCAAGCCTCAAAATATGTACCTAACTTTCTCGTACACCCTATGCAAGTATGCATGCCTTCGATATGACTATCGAAAAAGCTTAGTTACTTGACAACTACGTAACGCAGCACCACCACTTTGGTGCGAAAATGGCGGGCATTAAATTTGCGATTGTGCGAGACTGGTCTTTTGGACACACATTTTCGGTCGTAATGGAAAATGTTTACGATTTTTCACAGAAACGCGTTAACGTAAGACATAACAATATATCGACTTTTTATGACTTTTCCCAATTCGCTTTTCGCTGCGCTAGCTTGTGAAGTGCCCTTCGTTGCGCAGAATTTTCCTCCGAACACGCCGATATGATACTGGTTCTCCCACAAACGTAGATTTTGCACAACTATGTAGGAGAAAAAACAGAATAACTACTTTTATAACTTTGACTCTCTCTCCTAAACAAGACGTTTTCGCGTCCTCTCTTCATAGGGAAAAATTATTTTCTTGCCGAGCTCTATCAAACCTCGACAGAAGTACATTTTGATACGAATGACCCTGTATATATATATATATATATATATATATATATATATATATATATATATATATATATATATATTTAAAAATAAATTATAAATATTTTCAATTGTATTAATCATAGTACTAAAAATATATGTTTGTATGCCTTACACATACGTCAGGTGTTGCGTTGGTAATAGATAAGAGAACATTTTCTGAGTCGTTATATTCGTGTAACTGATATAGTGCTATGTATCTAATATTAGCTATTTAATAATTAATATTATTAGTTGTTAATCACTAAATATTGTCATAATACCTTACTATTTTGTTAAAGATACCAAAATAAAAAACGCATCTGTAGACTTCCTTTTTACCGTTGCAATGTTCGAAGGGGCGGAGGAAAGAGAGTATGACGTACCTAGTTTAACGGCAGTCGAACCTTAAGCTAAAATGGAAAATACGACATGCTAGATATCATTTTAGATAACTTATTACGACCTAGCGATAATATTTATTTACAATTATGTAGCTGTTGTTCTCTTTATTTAGTTTGACGGGCAGATCCCTTTGCTACTGCTATTATTATTTTCTCATGTGATGCCGTCGTTTCGTTACCAGTTAGAGGTTTATCAAATTGCTTTTGATATTTTGCGCATATCTATACGTGTTCGTATATATGAGAATGCTGACAGCAATTTGAGAGCTAACCCCTAACGTAATCCTATTTAAGTACAAATACGTGTAACAGGTAAGAACAACGACGTTTGTAATAACTTAGTGCAACAAGACGTGACGCGAATTGGCACTGGCTTGAGCATAACCTGATCGTGTGATCAAAAGATGTATCTAGATGTATTTTGACCACAGCTAAACATAAATGATCCTAGCAGCGAATGTTTCTGCTATGTGTGTAGGTGAAGTGTGGACTGCCGACTTTCTGTTCTTGGATCCTTCTGTTTAATGAAGACTCTGCCTGATAAAAAGACTGACTAACAACTGCTTTAGCAAATGAGTCTTTTTCAGAGCGTCGCTAGACGGCATTTCGGTAGATCCAGTCCCGGAAATGTGTGACCCGCGTGTAGATGGCCGGAATACCCTTTTGGGCACACTTGAAGCCCCACGAAACGACGCCTATTAGAGACCACTGCTCGTTTGAGTTCTCCACCATCAACGGTCCACCCGAATCGCCCTGAAAAGAGGCCACCAAGTCACAGCGCGGCGTTAAAACGTTAAACTGCAGCGCGTATTATTTTGCTCCTTCACGCTGCTATTATATAGCTATAGATTTGTTTTACCTATAGATCGAAACATACTTAGGACATGCATTTGCCAGTAATCCTGTGAGCTTTTGTGAGACTAATATGAACGATAAAATAGCAAAAAACGGTGATCTGCAATTTCGATGATGGACTATTTCATTTTTGCTAACATTAATTGTTTAGATTTGACGTAATTCTCACTTCTTTCTATTCTGTACTTCTTGAGGCGGTAGACCGATGCTTCACCGGCTTGACTCCAGATGTGGAGATCTAAAGCCTCAGTGTTTTCACCCTATAGCCTGTCGCCTATAATAGCTGTAGGCTAGCGGGTTGCCGTGGCGAGAAATCGTTGCATAAGGGACGCTTCAGAGTCTTTTATGCGCAGTGACATTTTCGGTACGCATTGTGGCATACCGATAGCCCGTCACTGTCCCACCTTTCAATTCGACCATGGCCACAAATGTACTCAAAGGATGGCGACCAGCCCAGCTGACCATTGCCGTTTTACGTTTGTTGCTGACAAGATCTGGGATTTGAGTAGAGAGTCATAAAATTGTCACAAACCGAAAATCAAGCTAGAGAAGCATGCGCCTTTTTTTAGTACTGTGACGAAATTACGATGAGCCCAACGAGCTGATTTTGATGAGTCTTGGGTGGTCGTTAATGGCCTTACGGAGCACGACATTCCTTATTTGCTGTTGTTTTTTTCGGGTGGGGTTTGTTGTACAGATTGAAATCCCCACTTTTAAATCCACACGCACTTCTCAGAGATATGACGTCATGTTCAAGGGTCGATAGAGACTTTTGAAACAGCCTAATTCCATCCAGCAATTAATCCCTGCTGGATGTTGTACAAAAAACTCTACGCAGCTCACTATTTGTGTACCACCGATATGGTGGTGTTTGTCATTTACCTGACAGGAGTCATGTCCGCCCTGATCTTTGAGGCCGGCGCAAAGAAACTCCGGATGTATTACAACGGTGGTCAGCTTCTCCTGGCATTCCTCGTTTCGCCAGACCGGCAACGTTAGTTGCATGAGGATGTTTGACGTCGGACCGCCGAACGAGGTCACACCCCAGCCAATGACTGTCGCCTTCCTGTCTTCGAAGCTCTCCTCTTCAGGCATACAAACCGGAAGCAGTTCGCGACTGAATGTGATCTGATAGTACAGAAATGGGTACCGCGTATTAGTAGTCGTCCAGTCTTACGTCCGATCACCGTCTATATATATATTATATCGCGATACGTTACATATGCTTTATGTGTTTATATGTGTATATACATTTATTATAAAAAGAGGGGAAGAGGGACTAAGAAGTTCTGGGATTCTTTTTGTTGTTGGTGAGCATGGTCTATGCTTCCAAATCGAGCATTCTCGTCTTGGAAGAACTTACCTCTCGATTGACCCTTAGTAGGGCAATGTCAGCAAAGTTATTCGACTCGTTGAAGTGGGGATGTCTGATTATCCTCGACACTCGAAACTCCCGACGGTTCTTGTTATCTTCGGAAAAGTCGAATTCGCCCAAACGAATCGTCAAATCTCGCGCGGCCATGCTAACCACAAGTCATAACGTCGATTAGGCAAAGTTTAGGTTCGGATGTTTAGAATTGCTCTCTATTTAGAAATCAGCGCTGCTATTCAGTCATCATTTCTGAAGATCTGAAGAGTCTCCGTCATGCACTATAGCATATGTAAGCGTATGCATACAGATATTAATGTGACAAATTGTTTGATCGCGTTACGACACTAGGGACACATTGCTAGTTAGTGGATATTTTCCAATAAATAGTGGAGAAAATTGTTATGAAAATAAATACGACAAGAAAACTTATATAGGTGATGCAGAATAGAATTATTAGAATGATGCAACATTGGATGCATCAAGCAAATCATGCAGAATGTATGTTTGACGTGGACACTTTTCATCTTGGGATCGTTTACAGCGTGGCAGCTGCACGTCAGTCAGTCAGTCAATTGAAGCCTTCAGGAGAAGTATGTCATCGTCGTTGAGATCTCCCAATGGCATCTTACCCAATCAGACAGTGCGCGGCTGTTACAATGTATCGATTCGAGATGACCACTCCTCCGCAGAACTGTTCCGTTTGATTGGTTCGCTTGTCCAGTCGCATGAGGGCCGCCTGCAGCAGTGAAGAATGACCGTCATTACTGACCAGGCTTCTAAATAACTCTATGTATAGATAGATATACGTACATGCACTTATATACCTTACGATTATTGACCGAAGGTGAACGAATCACTTTTTCTAAGCAACGAACGGTTCAGGTCATACATTGCTGCTACATAGTTCCATAAGCTGTTTGAGGAACTATTATAATTATTTGTAAAGCATTGCAATTTCCTTGCATTTGCATAGACTCGAACCATTTTGACTTTAACAACGGGTGCCACCTGGCACTGCTTGTTTGAACATCGAATCGGTTAGATCAAAGACATGTTAAAACATTGCCAAAGCATAGCAGAGTGTCATACATCTCAGAGAGCGTTTTTGATTACCTTTACACGATAACATTGTTAGATTGAGTTCCTCGTTTATTGAAAGGGGAATCTGCCTGACAATACGCAGCTACGGCTCACTGCCATTTTGTTTAGTGAAAATTGGGACTTTTAGATGTGTCTAAAGTGATTTTATATTTCTTTTAAAAACGTTGTTACAAAGAAGGTAGATTCTTACGCAGTTTGGGTATAAACGGATGCACGGCTCCTTATTGGAATTAACTTTGGAACACTGTTTGTGGTAGTTTTGTAGCTAAGCTTTGAATGTTTTAACAACGCAAAAAGCGCGTTTGATCAGATCGTTCCGTTTCCATACTGCACTGCTCTGTATCCCGAGTGGAATTTAATTGACAAGTGTTGAACCCCACACGAGTACAGAAAAGTTCACTGCAGCAATCTAAGAAGGACGATATCAAAATTGTAGTAGCAAACATAGAGGAAAACAGATGTCAGATGGAACTCAAAAGCAAATTAATATATAGACTTGGCGTCATGTAACGGGCCATACAGTTGCATTTACCCGAGACTAATACAAATAGCAATTTGGATTGGCAGTTGCTTCCTCAGATCCGCATACACTGTCATTTGAAGGGCATGTGTTATCGAGCATAGCAGTGCCTGGCAACTACAGCTTATTCCAAACGTGACTATATAACCATGTTTTCAGCAGACCATTACGTCCGAAGAATTAAATTCGATGCATACAACTCTTCTTGCAAACAAAATACAAGCACGTTCTCAGCTAACAGTTTAGAGCAGGTTTTTCTAACTCAAAGGCATACTTGCGCTCCTAACATGACATCGAAAGCCGCACAGGACGATTATGCAGAGTCATCTTTGCACGGCGCCTTTTAAAATATTTTTACCAAACCACAACCGACCTTTTTAGCTGCATAACCCATGGTGCTTGTGGTATTTGCGTGTGTAACCCCGTAGTTCAGCATGTCACTGTAAATTGCATGCACCTTAAGGTCCGCTAATTATTTCCAGCGTGCTAAAAGGGATTCGCTTACAGATGCCGTATGATATATATATATATATATATATTTCCTCTAAAAATGTGGAGGCTTCGTTGACAACCCATTGCATCGCAATTTTATCCAACAATTTGGGCAGTGCTTAATCTTTGTAAGAACTTTTGTGAGTGCGTGTATGTGAAAATGCTTTACAGACGTATCATAATTCTGATAGTGTCGTGTAACTGCAAGGTTGTTTCTGACCGTAAGGGAAATGTTATTCAATAGCATAATTTAGTGCAAGCCCGCATTCGCCAGATTGTGTCTCTTTTTCCCTCCTCGCCTCGTTTAGTAAGAGAAACGTCTTTTGGTCAATCCTGGTAGTATATCTGGCTGGGTTGAAATTTTCTACTGTCACGCATTAAAAAATGCCGAACAATTTTAATTCGAGAAACCAAACGCATACGTTTAATTAGCCCTCCTCACATAAAATCCATTATGGACCAAGTAAAAGCATAAACACGTTTATTCGCATCATTATTTAATGTCATTTTCGGCGATTATTTTCATTTTTACCGGGAGTAAGGCGGCAAACCTAACAGCAGCAGTCGAGGGTTCGATGTCAGTGCGACACATGTTACCCTTTCGAAGTAATAGTACATTTTTAAAATGTAGGGATTGACTTTAAAAATAAACAAGAAAATAAAACCCTGATTATCACTACAGTTTCGAGTATACGCGCCAAATATAGATGGAAAATCCATTGAAGCAAAAACCAGTCAGAAGTGGCTTTACGAGCGCAAAATCAGTTTATTGAAGGAATTCAGATAGTAGTCCGATTCTCTAAAAAGTCCAAGGGACTCCTCAGGAGGGATGCCAATGGCTGCCGTGGAGGCAAAAGAGCTCGTTTAGGAAGATTGACCGTAGATGAATTTTGTTACTGCACACTGTGTTGCCTAGAACATTGTGCTTCTTAGCTTGAAACGCATCTACTGTCTATTGTTTAGAAAGCGAATATCGCTAATGACAGGCTATATCAAAGTTGTATGAAATTCAGCTCTCCGTTAAAACCACGTTTCAAGCATTTAAGCAAGAAATCCATTTCCACAATGCCGAACATCGTCGTCGGCAGGCGCAGACCAAGAATGCAATCGCATGCTTGAGTAGCATTCACATGTAAATTACCTTTCTTTCAGACGCAAGGATGACACAAGTGAACCGAACTATCGTAACCTAAGGGATTTCTTCCATTATGACCTATAATAGTCTACGTATGACGCAATTGTTGTCCTAACAAATATTGCATTAATAATTAAATATTTTATCAATAGTCGTTTTTTTCTTAGAAAGCTAAATAAAAAGAATTGCCTTATTGTCTCAATAAGACGAAGTAAGACAGAAAGGTACGCTTGGAAGGAAATATGTTATTGATTTTTAAAATCAAGGTAACTTTGTGTTGTATACATGTGTAAAATGTGCAAGTGTCACTATGTGGGTACATATCCACTCTGGATATTCCGTATTAGATATGCTTATAATGCAGGAGTAAGTACATAAGCTCGACCCTTTGTTAAGTAATATATCATGTTGACTTTGACAGTACTCTGCATTTAGCCTCTGTGTACCAAATATCGGCTCCTGCGGCTTGCTTAGCAGTTTCGATTAGCTACATCTTCCGCCTGTTGACTTACGATCCACGACCAGAGCTCCTTGTTGGCGACTTCACCTCCCACAATGCGACTCTTGATGTTCAGGCCACATGCTGAAAGTTTAATACAGATGCAATGAGAAATCGATATATATATATATATATATATATATATATATATATATATATATATATATATCCCAAATGACTTGTTTCCACCGTAAACGGTATATGAAGGTCAAAATTAGCGGTATATAGTAGAAGGCCGATTTACAGGTTTATGTTAGGTCCAATACCTATAATTACTAATGCTAGAGAGTGTATTAAAATGGCACAATAAAGTAACATAATATTGATCACTTAGCTGGCAGCTCAGCAGAAAATTAGGTTGTACATATTCAACGCTAATTTTTGCAACTGTCTATTGCTCTATAGAGTAGGCCCAAAATCGTGGCAAACAGTCCGAGTATGTACAATCGTGCGCCACGACCCAGAGCGGTAGCCGAAGCTGATTACGCGCCTTTCTACCTAGTTTGGTAAGGCAACTTTCTCAGTTTATTTGTTAAGCATGTTAGTTTATGTATGAATACATGCTTTATTTGCAAGGTCGCAGAGTAGTAAACAATCCACTGTGATTGTCTGGTCGTCAACGGAGGCAGCTGCTGTGATTGCAGATAATCTGCGATCAGAAACACCGCAGGCCTAACTCTAGCAAATACCTTTTCTCTGTTGCTATATATATTCGTGCTACACATAAATAAATAGTGATTGTATATATATATATATATATATATATATATATATATATATATATATATATATATATATATATATTTATATATATATAAATATATATACATAGAGTTTCCTTACCACTGCCTATTAGAAGTCGAGCAGAGCTTCGTGTGCAAGCAGGTCTTATCAATCAATCGGCTCTGACATTTCTCAATATTTTAGAAGCGCGAACATCAATTACATAACCGTAGCAAGTGACACTAATTAACAAGCACCTGCGCTCGCAGCATCAGTATAGCGACTACATACTGTACAAAAACCGAGCAAGATGGCTTAATGGCAAAGCCTTTGCCTATATATATATATATATATATATATATATATATATGAAATTCTCTAAGTTGAAAGCTGTGCATAGGTAAGTTTAGAGCAGTATAACTTACTCGACTCATATTTCGTGATCTGGCTGCCATTGGTCGGCGCAGTCTCGGTTTGCGTGTTGTCCCTAGCTGGTGCTGGAGTTGTTGACGAAGGACGTGCCGTCGTCGGTGGACTTGGCGTGCTATAAGGCGCTCTGTCATCTTCATACGATGGCTCTGTGCGCAGCAGTCGATGTTGACCGTAATGTCGGACCCGTCGGACAACAGAACAGCAGTAACAAGTGTTACAACTATCTTGGACAGAACCGACATGCGGCAATCCCATAGGGATGACATTCTTGGGTTAATGTGATCAAATATCTGCATAGGTGGAGCGGCATGATTAGCCGTCATGCTATTGATCAGTACAGACATAGTCTGCCGTCTGCCAGACCAGAGATAAAATAAACAACGTATTTCACTACTATTTTTTCTAGTCTCTACTATCGATTCATGCGGCCATAATGGTTATTCACATGTTGGCCAACAAACGAGCATATCTGTACACGAAATTGTCACTGAACTCTTTGATTGGTTTTGCAAGGTGAAGACGATATGCTACTTTACTTAAAGGGTAACTCAAAAGCACACATTTAGGAAGAGAGTGATTTTGTAAAGGTCGAGATTGCGTAAAAGCAAATTCGTCCATTCACTTTAATAAGGCGTCGTCTACAAGGAATGCATGCATACTATTGGTTGATCGTTGCTATGACTACAGTAACATCACTATGAATGCAGAATCGTAATAACGACCAGACAATATGTGTTCCAAGTTAGGACAGTCTACGAGCGAATTCTGGCTTTAGCATTCAGGGCATTGAGAAAACGACAGCATTTTCTAGCCTCTATTCGTACGTGGGGGGAACATGCAACACAATCATCTATTCCACGACTACGAATAGGTTCTGCTAATACTGAGCAACATTAGGCTCATCTTCTACAGTTGCTACGATCAACACTACTACTACTACTACGAGGTCCAGCGATGGCGCCGTTTTATTAAAAAGCATTGGCGATGTTACCGCAAGTACGCCCTATTTAGCGTCCAGTGGCAATGCGTTAGTAGTGCTACTACGGGCGGCTACGGCAAGCATACAGCCATCGTTGTTACTGTTTATTAGGTTTAGTCACAAAAACTTCGCGCGACTAATGTTTACTAGCGCGTTAGGGTTGTCATGATGTAGGACCAACGATGCCAGTTTTACAGGGGTGAGTAGGGCACTACGTAGGCGAGGATGGGTAGTCTGTAAACAGCGAGCGACACGAATACTTTATGACATCGAGGCTGTATTATACCTTAAGCACCGCGGCTGTGCAGTGGCCGAAGCGGAGCTTACGCCGTTCCACGATCGTGACTATCCGAGTCGCCGTTATCTAGCGCTAATAGTGACTCCGGCCGTAAAAAGCAACGTCATAGCGTGTGAATTCAAAAGCCAAACGGGTTGCATCCGCGTTCTGAGACCCCAATGAGACCCACTTGTCAGTCGCACAGTTGCGTGATACTGCGTGAATATGTGAATGAAAACGGCACGCTCTACCTTCCATACGTCTCTATCACTTGCCTGCCTGCTCTCTCTCTCTCTCTAGTTAATGGCCAACCAATGCACCAATGGTGGAAGCAGCAGTAAGATAAGTTAAGTCAACTCTGAATTCTACAATATTTATTTTCCGTTCTACGCATATGTATGTGCGTGGCATTATATGTGCTCATCATGGTACACCGTTCTCTACAGGTTTGATGGTACGTCGGCTGTACGTGCTAATGTGTTGCGGCAGCGCACCCGCCGCCACCGCCGCCGGCCCATACATGGACGTACTTGGTCTGACCATCTTGGACTTATTACGTCCGACAGAAGCAGCAAGAGAAGTACTGGCGCAAATGCATCTCGTGAGGTTGCATCCGAGTCTAGCCTTTTTTGCGACATACAGAAAATCTAGCCTAACTGCGACGCTCGTCGGTGTCAACCGCCGTGTCGTTGAGTTTAGACTTGAGGGCTAATGCATCGCCGTCGACGTCGTCACTGTCACTGTGATCAGGTTCTTCCTCGATAAACAGCGACCAGCATCTTCTGACGCACACCCGCCTCTTGCCATTGCGGCGGTTTCTGCGCGGGCTACAATAGCGCTGGCAGTAGATGTAGTAGTTGGTGATCTCTACGGGGGGCTCACCATTGGAGGAACCCGACTCGCTGCTTGGATAGACGTCCGGCCGATTATGGGGTGAAGGCACCCCGTGGCCTTCGGGATGAGGTCTGCCATGCGGGCGGCCATGCGGCGGCCCATGGCCATTGTGCGGTGGACCGGGTGGTCTTCTGTGTGAGTCCCGAGGTGGAGGACCGTGAGGAGGGCCGTGAGGAGGGCCGTGAGGAGGACCGTGAGGAGGACCGTGAGGAGGGCCGTGAGGAGGGCCGTGAGGAGGGCCGTGAGGAGGGCCGTGAGGAGGGCCGTGAGGACGTCCGTGCGGATGCGGCCCGCCTCGACCGGGGTGGAAGCCTGTAAACGGACGGCCAGGGGGAATAAATTGAGGTCGGCCGAATTGAGGCCTTCTGTGATGACCTGATGGTCGTGGAATTCGGGGAGACTCTGGCCGACGAATCGGTGGCGACCCCGATGGAAGCATGCTTTCAAATCTCTCAGGGCCACTGGCAGGCATGAAGGCGTTAGTCAGGCTACCCTGGCCAACAGCCTGCATCAAGCTGTCACTTGTGACCTCACCTGAAGAGGGTGATTGATTAGAACCATAGGAACACTATTGCAATGTGGACAAACTGACTGTTCTGCTTTGGCCCAGTAAGTCAGCTCAGGTAAGCCAGCTGACAGATTCTTAGGCATGTGGGAAACTATCCAATTATTTTTCATTAGCAAATCCTAACTTACAGCGAAATAAATGCAAACATTGGCATTTCTGGCCTTATCTGGCCCGCATGATTGATTTTTTTTTCGAGCACATTTATGCCAAATAATTTAAGGGCAATTGGCAGTACAAATATGATATCAGCTATTGTTGTAAATTCAAAAGTCATCAAAATAAAGAACGTTTTTTGTACGGCCCCAGATATATAATCTACAAATTTTCTGAGCTTTTAATAAAGCAAGGTTTGCATTTTGCCCTGAGGTGTAGGTGTAAGACCTTATTCACCGCAATGAGTACAGCTGCAGGTAGCTCTTTATGATGAAATAGATCTCCTAAACGCATACACATAGCTAAACCAACTTGCGCCACTTGCCACAGACGCTAGTCCGGCATGCATAACCCCTACGTCAACTAATGTCAAGTAATCCACTAACTACTAACACCACTAACATCAACAAATCAACTAATAATAAACAGTATAATGATACGATGTGCGGTCAGCGATGAGATATAATTCCTTCTGTGACACACATATAACAACCAGGCAGGTACGAAAACCACAGCAACAACAGACATTGGCTCCCATGACGTGTCATGCCAGCATGCATACGCATAATCGATTCAACATGCTTTTGCTTCAATTGGGTTATTCTGGCAACGCTTAAGTGGGTATGTCAATTGAACTTCGATCTAGATATATATAACATCTACTACTACTACTACCCACCGGGTCGCGTTACTCCAGTGGAAGTCGGCACTGGTTCTTCGGGGTATTCCGGTCGATCTGGCCGCGTAGGCGTTTCTGGTCGAACGGGTCTACTCGGCGATATGATGTCCTTGATTGGCTTGACAATACCCTGGATAAGACTGGGTCTCGCTGTTGTAACCCGCATAGGTTCGTCGTCTTCATCTTCTTGGCCCGAGTCATCGAAGTGGCGATCGGGACAGCACACGCCCAGATGAGCACCACCGATAAAGCATGCGTACGAGAGTAGGACGTTGATGTCACGCAGGAAGACCGGAAGCACGCAGTGCTGGACGTGCCTTGTTGTGCCGGCGCCGCCGTGGAAAAACAAAAATTATTGTATTGTTAGTCGTTGCCATTAATGGTCGGGAGACTATATTTGCGTTGCACCTCTAGCAGATTATGTAATTTTACGCTAAGGTGTCTACTCACAAGAAGTGTGCGCGACTGTAAAGTAACCTATTATTATTATTATTATTATGGAAGCGTAGAAAATCAAGTGATAACGGTTATAGTCACCAATAACGCTCTTCTTCAGAATGAAATGAATTCGTGAGGTTTGTTATGTCAGTTTTTGAAAGGTGGCTCTTGCTAATAAAACACATTTTGGCTCAGGATGCTTTATTGTTCCGCGGAAAAATAAATCATTGTCGGCAAAAGCGTGTTTTTATGTGCTTGTTCCAGAAAAGTGCCAAAACTGCTAAAATTCATCGGAGTGTCGCTGCCATCTTCTGAAATAGGGTGGATGGATGGATATTTTGGGCAATTAGCAACTTCAGCTAGTCTAAAGACACGCACGTAACTTATATACAGGCCGGAGTTCTCTTTAACCGTTAAAAACGTGCGTTCTTGTGGTAACATCCTTGTATTTTTTTATCAGGACCTGCAATGAAAACTTTTGAACATGATCTGTAAGGCTTTTCCCGGAAGGGATTCCGCTCATTCAGAATATCTTCGGAAGCTCCAGTCGCCCAAAAATATTTAACATAAGAGATATCTCACATTCTTGGAAGCGTGCACAAGGGGTTGCAATGCATTTTCGATAATGTACAAAGACCGTCTCAGTGCATCCAAAGTGCAAGTGCCTCTTTCGAATATCACAATGAGAATATAAAAACGTTACCTCACGAATCGTATTTTAGGCTATATTGACATCGTAACTTTGTTTTATCTACAGATCATATAAATTGCATACATTCACAATTAATATTATTTGTTTTTAATTCTTACACATAAAATACAGGAAAGTATTGTAAAGCTAAGTTTGGGCTTATTGATGATAAATATTGTACGTTTCACCGTCGAACCAATCCATCTATATGCTAGCACATGCACTACGAGTTGCTAGATGCAATGGTGACTGTAAGCTCCACATTTGTGATCTCGATGACAACTGCATACCTGCAATGGCCTGCCTCATATTTCGGCGTCGCGCATGCCTGAAAACGTCGAATGTTCTTCACGACCCCGCCAAGTATCGGAATGTTATCCTGGGAGGTTCGTCGTCGATGCAATTCGAGCTGATTTAGAAAGCTCTGTATTGTCGCCTGATCCTTAATAGGTGCACCGTGGTCTTCTTTGTCGTTGCCAGGTGGGAGTGGCAGGATACGGCCCTCTGTTTTCTGTCCTCCGTGCTGACGCCGCGAGCTCCCGAAGACGTCCAACTTCACGCCGATATTTAACAGACCTGAAGAAAATGAAGCCAGAGAGAGAGAGCGATAGATGGACATTTAAAAAAGTACGGTTTTACTCAAAATACCTAGTTTAGAATTCATTTTTGTACAATATGAAGTACGTTCGTTCTCGCTCTCTCTTCGTATATATATATATATATATATATAAAAAGGGAGAGAGCTTGGAATTTCTTCAACTTGTTCCACCGAAACAAGTTGGAGATAAATATAAGCAAGACAAATGCCATGCAATTTCGATTTTCCTCTATATTGAAATTGTATGCTTATACTTGTCTCCAACTTGTTCCGATTGACTTAGCGCTGCAAGGTCGCAAGGGCCGACTGAAATAAAGTCGGCTGCGAGAGTATAGCAGTAAGTCACCAGCACACATATAGGCGTTCACCTGCGAGTGCCGACTTGTATCTCTTCCAAAAGAATTTTCATTGAAACCACGCAAAAAGCAAGCTTGTAGGCCGTTAATGCAGCGTGTCGACGACCACTTTGAAGTAGATAAACACGCAAAGTGCCCGTTGTATATAATTTAGGAATACGGCGTATGTTGCCATTGTTGCAAATATATGTTGCTCCTCAGGCAGCTTTCTGGTAGCCTCCAAGAAATTTTCTAAAAGATGGGTTAGAAAAACCGATATGAGTTTGTAGATCGCGCTCTTCTTTGCGATACTTCGGTAAGATGAGGAAGCAGACGGAACCCATCTTTCTTTAGGGATAACGTTAAAGAAACTGGTCTTTCAGGCCATGGGTAGTTGGGCGTTTTAATAACTTTGTTATAGAGCGTAGTAAAGCAGGGTGCAAAGATACTCGCTTGCCTGATATGTTTTTGTGACTAAATCCGACCGCGTGGCCTACCGCAATATAAGTATCCCGTCGACTACTTTGATATCGCTAAAAGGCCGTGTCAGGGCTTCAAGACCTTCAGGAATGCTGCATGATGACTGTGGCTCGCCAAGAATTCGGCTGTAGAATTCTACTGTACTTGTAGTGGTGTCCTGCCCCTTCGGTATGCACTGCATGGTAGCTATTCTCTAGATGGCACCGAGAGGTTTACGGTAAGGACCACCATTCCTACATCTATGGTCCGCTTATTCACGCACGACGTCGTCAACTAACTACAAAAATATGGTGCTTTGGGTTGCGGCGTCTGAACATGACGAAATGCCGGCGTCGATATATAGATAATGACGACCATCGAGAAAGCAAGAAGGGCGCTAAAGAGCCCTTACGTCTAATTTCAATAAATATTAACTTTTGGGACGATATACGCCGTTAGATGCTCACAGGACATGATGACATCTTTTTCTAAAAGGTTTCTGAAATATGCGATGCACTTGCATGACTAGGCAGCTTGCATGCCTATTGTAAGACCCACAAGGGCCTGGCTGTACTTCCCACTCCCACTTCCTACAGGCCCTTGTCTCGCC
The DNA here is from genome assembly GCA_003439945.1 of Dermanyssus gallinae. NCBI lineage: Eukaryota > Metazoa > Arthropoda > Arachnida > Mesostigmata > Dermanyssidae > Dermanyssus > Dermanyssus gallinae. The sequence continues at coordinate 793,750 of QVRM01002067.1, forward strand.
GTGAGAATTTCTCCCACCTAGCGGTCTCTTTGACTGCATCGAGCGTCAAAATAGCAATAACCACCCCCTTGATGGAGCAGCCCCTCACGGCCGTGGATCCCGTGCACCTTACTTCACAAAGAGACTTGCAGTATATAATATTATGTTTTACAGACTCGCATAACACACAGGTGTCACTGATAGCCTTCTCTATCCAAACCATGTAGCTCTATAACTCACCGTGACCGGTCAGGTTCTCAGTTGTATAGTACGTCAACTATATTGTGTCGGCAGTCATAACATGCTTTGAGTTCCAATATCAGACGCTATCAGAGGTCTAGCTCCCCCTGGTCTCCGCCGGATGTAGCTTGCACCTATTCCTCCTGCCAGGCCGCGCTTGTGGCATGTCGAGAATTGCTCTGAGCCACTTGTCCTTTTTCCTAAATTTCTGTCGAAAGGCGCGCCGTCATAAGGCGAACTCCCAATGTTCTCGTTAGATGTAGTGCCTCGGTCTTAAAGCGGTGCAAGGGCTGAACGATTGCGGGCCATCTACTTTGTCACTATAGACTAAACTTATTCTACTTGCTAAATTCTTTAGGGCAGCTTAGGTTTGCGCCATGACCACTTGGGCCAGGTCATCCGCGTAGGTCAACAGCTTGGCCCTGATCTGTACCCGGTCTTAGGCCAAGTTCCAGAGGACGGGTTCCAGAATCGAACGCTGAGGTTCCCGGCAGTTACCGTTTAGTTTTGCCTCTCTGTAACCAAAGGACAAAGGAGGATTAAGAGCACGATCCTGGTTCCCTTGTTTCGGGAGTCATTGCAGTCTTCGGACCGGATCCTGCTCTTTTCAGGATCCTACTTTTCTGATAACCATATTGGGTGGGTCTGATAAAGCTCTTCTGATTTCAATTTCCTGCCTAAATCTATCAACCAGCACAATTGCCAGAATCACCGCGAAGGTGCTGAGGAGGCAGAAGAACCCATAGGCCGAGGGTTCGTCCTATGTGTTTAGGATTAGACAGGACCCGCCTTCTTCCATAGCTTGAAAAACCTCCTTTCTTTAAGAAGTCCTTGGGCAAAGTCTTGGGGACCTTCGACCACCTCTTAACGAATACTCTGGTTACCCTAGGGTATGTTGTCATGGCCAAGAGCTTTTCCAGACGTTCTTCTGGTCTCTTCTGGCGTTACCTCCGGAATATACTTTGGGCAACCGGGAACGCCTCATAGCTTCTCCAGGCCTGTGCCGTAAAGAGAACAGATATTGTCTTTAGCACTACGTGTGGCGAACATTTCAAGGGACTTTACGAAGCTTAACCGTGAAGATCTGCTGCGTTAGACCGATCAACTCTCTTAATGCACGTGCTTGCTTTTAGCAATAACTCTTCGCAGTCTTGTCCGGGCGATCTTGCATTAGGCCAGTTGGAAGTCAGCTTGTCTACAATCTGCCTTTTCCGGCACGTAATCTCTCCGGTTTCTTATATCCAGCCAGCTTTGCGTCCTTGTATAGATCCCTTGACGCGTGATACGTGCTTTTCTTGCCTCGGCGATCTCTTTATTGCATCAGTACTTGCGTAGGCGGTGCCCTTTGCACCGGTGCGAATGGCCTGCCTTCTCATATGCCGGAGTATGCATGATAGAGAGCTGATGATTTAGTCTTACCTGAACCGGCTACAGCTTTCATTAATTAAGTCTTCAGGGTCTCCATATAAGGCTTACGCATCTTCCAGCGCTCATGTATGAGTGTCATGGTAAGTTCGGTACTCGGAGCCTAAAACAAATATATTTATGATCACGCATGGTCTTCTCTACCTCCACAGTACGCCCTTGCCCTGTCGGTTTTTTTTTTCTGGAAATAGTGACAGTTATTTCATTATGAAAAACTAGTAGGCTAGTCTCGGCTATCCATTCCTGTAGACTGTGTGCCCTTTTTGATGTGTGCCGCGAGCACGGCATGGGGGAGTCCTACGACTTAGTCTTGCCTGAATGATTTTTAACACCTTAAACAGATAAAGAACTCTCCCCGACTGCCCAGTCGCTTTTGGAGGCCACGAGCAATCGTCGCGCCCTTTCCCTTATGCGTTATTCCTTTACTTTGTTTTCTGCTCCCCCGCTGTCTGGTGCTTTTCCCAATATCTTTTGGAGGTCCTTGTTTTCCTCTGCACATTCCCTATAAGACTCCCTGAGTTTCTGCGCATTCATCCTACAGGAGGGGCAGACCGTGCTGTCTGCGCGATGCCCAACTAGATAGCAAAGGTGGCATCTTATTACTTCCGTTCTGCAATCCTTAACGATGTGGTACGTGCTGCCTCATTATTTATTCAATACCACGGCTTTCCCGGCGTCTGATCCGTCCACCACCGAGACTGAGGCAAATTACGAAGCAAGCTTTGTCAGCAGGATTTTGTCCGAGGCAGACCCCTTTAAAAATACTATGTCGCGCGCATCTCTCAGGGAGACGGGGTTTGCCTGTGTAAACTTAATGTGTGACCATCTTGTCCGGCCATACACTTTTAGATAGACCTCTGCTTGTCCTTTGAGTGTCACTGCTAGGCGGGAGTAACTATGACTCTCTTACCGGCCTGGTCTGCTGGTGCGCGACTTCCGCGCGCTGCGGGGACCTTCACGAGCCACCATGTAAGCTAGTCAGACGGTACAAACTCCCAAAACTGACACTCCCGTGTTTTAACAACTAACCGGGGGGCAAGGCATACGATAGATTTGGGTGTCAACGAATTTATATTGTCATCCTGTCGTGGCCCATTCGAGGGCTGTTAAGGCTACTGCCAATACGGGGGACTCGTGTTGCATAGAAGTCCCCCGGGCCGGACGGTTAATGCCCCGAGAGACACTCGGTGGTACCGTTCCGGGACGCCTGCTGCCTTGGCTTAATAGGCAAAATGAGCGAGAAGTGGCCACACGAACGCAGACCACCGGTCGAGAGGACCTTCTGGCCCCGTATTTTACGGGGTAACCCCTGCTCTGGAGTGGTCCAATGCCCTTCGGGGAGAAGGTATATTCCGGGGTGTAACGCGGAATCGCGAGGTGAACGCGTCTAATCGGTACGGTGGAGTAGTGTGGTACCCCCATTCCAAACCTCGATAGGGGGGAGGGTGGGGGATCTGCTGGCCTGTCAATTCGGGCTGGTAGGCACTCCCGTTCGGGTCCGCGCGTATTAAATCGCGGTTAAAGGGCGGGAGTGTAAGTATTTCTCTCTTTTGGTTGTCACTGCTTTCTCGATCTTCTCCGTCGTTCGACATTGGAAGAGCACTCCTCTTTCGATCCTAGATCTCCATGCCCCATTATCACCCTCATTCCTAGACTGCTCTATTCTGCCCGTCTTAAGTTTGTTTTGAGGACTTCGATGGTGCCCTTGCCCTTAAACTTTGCGTCCGGCGTTGCTCTTTCCCTACCCTCCATTCACAATGCTAGCCTATTGAGCATTTTAGAGAGCCTTCTGTTCCATTCTGTAATCCCCTTCTTCGTGAGAGTCCGCTCCGCAAAATTTTACCAAGCTATAGATTCGATGCTTCAACAACAGAGCGGCGTTTAAAGTTGTTTTGCGCTAACCTCCTGTGGGATCTTTTACTTATCGCCTCGAGGCTCTACGAGTCTACACAATCGGTGAACTGCCGACCGAACAATACGGATTTCTTCGAAAACGCTCAACTGCAAACACTCTGAAGCTTGTACTGGACCATGTAGAGGAACGAGAGGCTCAAGAGGAAATGACCTACGCAGATTCTATTGAGTTAAAAGCCGCTTTAGAGTGCGCACCCAGGCGTATCTGCTGTGAATGACTTGCAAAAGGCCACTGCGAGTCATTCACAGCAGATACGCAATTATGCGCCCGATCTATAACCTTATACATGATAAGCTAGAACATAGCCGCATCTTTCTTAAAAACGGCAATCATTACGTCAGGGGGGCTAGCCATACAGAAAACCGGTATCCCCCAGGGAGGCTCTGTAAGCCCGTTTCTATTCATCCTGTACGTGGCAGTTCTGACGGAAGCTCTACGAAAAGTAAAAATACCACATGTGCTCTATGCAGATGACCTGGCCGTTCTCGCAAAATGCCGAGACCACTTACAGTTATATTCCACTTACGTATTGGCATAGTGATGCAATGAGAATCGACTGACAATAAATATAAACAAGACTAAAGTCCTACTTTTAAGTCGTGGAGGGGCATTAGTCACTGTAGATCACCGTATAGAGATAAACAGCACACCTGAAGAGCTGGTAAGTTGTTTCCCACATTTGGGAGTGTCTCTAACTTCAAGATTCTTGACAAGGAAAACGGGCCAAAGCAACGGCAGCTATAATGCTTTTTGGAGAACTTCGTGACACCGACCTAAAGATTGCCGTCAATCTATTTAAGATAAAGGTTGCACCAATCGTCCGATATAGCTTACAAGTGATAACGCCTCACCTAAAGCTGGCAGACCTCATGAACATCGAACGAGTTGGGCAGTGTTCTCCACAGATAAATGGAAAAAGGCTCTACAAACAAAGTTGACTCAGCTGTGTAGGATAGCCTGGCATGATTACTGCCACTATATATGTCTGAAAGGAGCGTGTTGTGAAATTGACGAATGTGTGTGCAAAATTGTGGAGAATGTAAATCAGCCGCTAACTCTTGATACGATGCGCGCCAGTCAACGCACAGTTTCTGCAGGAGGGTATGAGTTACCTGCTTAGCTTGAACACTGACTTATTCGACATGTAGAATACTTGTAACTGCCAATGCTATGGTAAATAAATTGTATGATTTTTCACATCCGTCTTTAGTTCGTTGATTGCGATTTTCGTTTCGTACAATGGTAGCTCTGTTCAGATCTGTCCACACGTTTGGCACCGAACGAGGCAGTGTCCGACCGTTGTGAGGCTGCCGGCGCCCCCACTGGTGACGCCAGTAGCGGTGACCTCAAAAGTTTTACTAAAGTTCACAATTCCAAAATTCGGCGATGCAGTTCAAGTCAGAGCATCTACCTGCTAACATACATTTGACGAATTCCAGGCTAGTACTGGGTTTTTAAGATCCGATAATAATACTGGTCATTTTGCCTTCCCAAATACGAAGGAACTCGTTGTATGCTGGCTTTGGTGGTAAGTTCTCTGTTTCAAATCCTCGATGAAGAGCGATATATCCGCCAGCAGGCAGACAATGCGATTCATGCAGGACAAGTGCAATCCAATGTGTTTTTTAGGGAAAGCTGGCTTAGTGCGGTTAAGTTTTTCCACGTGCTAGTATCACAACTGCAGTCAAATAGCCTATACGGTTTAAAGCCATTGGTGCCAAATGGGCCATATACAGAGAGCCCAGCCAGCTGCACCTGAAATATGGATGTACTGTTCATAAATACATCGTCGGTGCGCATTAAAATTTGGATCAAACCGCTTAAACCTTCCAGTTTTATTGGCAGATTAGTTAGAAGCAATGTAAAGGATGACCCCACGTAATTCAAAGAATGGTGCCAACCGATAATACAAACGGTATCGGCAATTTTTTTGCAATGCCTCTCTAAAAGAACTGAAATCTGGGGTCTTACTTGGCCACCGGTATCTCTGGAAGAAGAGACTCCAGTCCGACGGAATACGGCCACTCCTGAGGCATTAGTTGAACAAGCTAGCCCAGGAATCCGCGAGCACGAGCACTTCCTTTAGATGCTCAATGCGAGTGCGTTCTGGACTACAGGCCTTGGTGCACTGCAGGCGGTGACTTGCTTCTATAACCCCCCCTCCCCACGGCGAATTTAGCACTGTGGTCTCACCAAAAACTGTGGTTGTCAGATTTCATGCGGTGTGGAGTTCAGTAGGACTTCTACTTGTGGGTCCCGAGCAGCCAAATCTTACAGGAGCCGAATCCCTTGACGGCACCATTTTTTCAGATGGTAAGCGAGGAGCTTTATCATGGAGTAGATATGAGTCAGGCCAAGGTGGAGATGACTGTCAAAGTGCCGCAGGGTTCAATTATATGACCTCTATTCTGGAATCTGGCGTACGATGATGTCCTAAACATCCAGCATCTTCCACCGGGAGTGAAATTGAGCGCGTACGTGGATGATCTGGCTGTGACAGTCAGGGCCCGGACTTGGATGGAGCAGAAGACATACGCCAATATCGCGCTGGCAGATGTCGATAGGGGATGAGAGGTGCCGGCCTAACACTCGCATCACAGAAGAGTGAATCCTACTCATCGGGAAGAAGAAATGTGGTTCTCTAAAGCTTACGCTGTCGGGCGTAAATTTTGAGCTAAAGGACACGGCATTATACCTGGGCATAAACTTCGATGTAATGCCAAAGTAATGCCGAGCCTGGGGGGGGGTGGGGAGGAATCCGGGTTTAGTGGGTTTGCGAGTCTGACACTAGTCACGCAGGCTGCTAGTGGCGCATGTGCATCATGAATTCCCGAAACCTCCCAGAACAAAAAAAAAACTTGGATCGAGGATTACGAAGAACCCCTCATGTAAGGATCGGGGCTGAGAAGGCCCAAAAGGCGGCTAATGACATCGTCCGTCTATTGCCCAACACGTAATGCCCGAGAGATAGCATTCGGACCCTTCTGATGTCCGTATCCGAGTCGATCATCCTTTTTGGCTCGCCCGGTTGGATGTCGCCTACAATGGACACCGACGCTACTAAAAATATCCTGAGGAAGGTCCAGCGGATCGGGGTCCTACGTATCTTTCGGTGTATCGCACCATCGACACGGCGGCCTCGTTCGTGCTGGCCGAAACAAAGCCCTGGGACCTAAAGACAGCCGAACGTAGGCGCCTGTGGGTTAACCCATATAGAGAGTTTGTAGAAGAACGTGAGGTGACACTCGATCGGTGGCAGATGGAGTGGAATAGCATCCCGGATGGGCAACCAGGGGCGCTCGTGAGGAACCTCGTTCCAAACACCCGCCAATGGATGAATCGTCCCAGGGGTCGTCTCGCGTACCACCTGAACCAGGTGCTCACGGGTCACGGCAATTTCCAGGTACATTTAAATCGGATAGAGAAGGTTAAGACAACGCAGCGTTTGTACTGTGACGAGGTGGACTCTCCGGAACATACAGTCTTGCGATGCGCCGCATGGACCGAGACCAGACGAGGCATGCCTAGAAAGGACACGCTAGGAGCGCTAGTCACGTACATGCTCACGTCGGTCAAAAACTGGGACGCGGCTGCACGACAGGACCTAACAATTTAAAACTTCCGAGACGTCCCTGCGGTCTGTGTGTTGTTACAGTTCTGCGTTAAAGATCCCATTAAAGAACAAGGTCGGAGGGTCATCTTAAGGAGGATACATATATGTAGGCACTACCGTTTGTATATGTAGAGTTTTAGTGGGTATTGCCTTAATTCTTCGGCTCGACGTTTGGCAGGCGCCAAGACTTGCCGCTAGGTGGCTGAACACTGTCTGAGCGTTGGCATGCTATGGGGCTTACCAACTCCTGTTATGCTTTCTTTCAGTCGTACGTAAATGTATCATAAACCCTTAACCTCTTAAAAAAAAGTTTATATATATAAATATATATATATATATATATACATATATATATATATATATATATATATATATATATATATATAAATAAATAAATACTTTTTTAGGGAGGTTAAGGGTTTAAAATACAGTTATATATATATATATATATATATATATATATATATATATATATATATATATATATATATATATATATATATATATATATAACTTTTTTATGACCCAGGCGCGATGTGTTGAGCTGAGCTTGTTCGGTGACAACAATTTTGTTATACCCTTGTGTACCTTTTGAGGTGCTTGAATAATGTGAATCAGGCTTTTATCTAAGCGCTTGCTCTAGATAAGTATATTGTTCGCATAAGCCTTATTGTGCATGCACGTGTACGTGTGGAATACATTACCTATATCTATTCTACCTGGGTTTTTTTCATAGAACCAAGAGCTGGACATGTTGACATTTCTAGGGAATTTCCAACAGCCTTTGTGGCAGAATGGTCATCGACCCTCAACGGCACATGGTTTCTCATCTATTCTCATTGAGCATCGCTGTACCATCTTGCAATGTTATTGCGAAATAACCAATATGTATGTCATTGAGCATCACACTAAAAAATACCTCTCCCTTAACACAATTTTTTTATGATCCTCAGTGAAAATATTCTGCTGTAGGGTAAGACCTGTAAGGGTCTAGTGGGTAAAACTGTAAACAAAGCTTCAAGAGCTACCTAAGTGCAACCTAACTCTGAAAGATGTGCAGCATGCAAAAGAAAACGCGACAAAAGAACCTCACCTCCTCGCTTTTGCCGACTAAGCGTTTCTCCTGATTGAGCCGGTAGCGTCACAAACACAACGGTTGCCAGGAACCAGAAGACTTTCTGCAACACATAGTAACACTTCAATAAGCATATATATATATATATATATAAATTACAATGATACACACAAATTAATAGACCGTTAAACGTTTTTTTCCTTAGAGCAGTCCTCTTAATATTTTTTTTTGGGGGTGAGTACAGGCTGCTCTAACGTTCGCCTGAAATCGCCCGAGGCAAAACATTTATGTAAGAGTTGATCTGCATTATTTTCTTAAAAGAACTATTACCGAGCAATCGGCAAACCACCCGCCCTATATGAGATACCTGTATAGATCACGTAGCCGCAAGGAATCGTGAAAATATCCTTCAAGTCTTTTCAGCTGTTTGGCACACTACGACGTTTTGGCAAAGTTGCCGCAAGTCAGGGGTTGCAGAGTTTGTTAGTCGCAGGAAATGCTATGTTTAGCAGGCGCCAGAATCGAAACTGCGTGTAGTTCTTTTAGAACAGGGTACGCAAGTAAATTCATGAACAGTATATGACGCGACAGATTTCAGTTCCACCTATGAAGCTTTCAGTGACTTGCTGTATTATAAATATATTAATTGTTTTGGTAAGACCAGGGTGAAAGAAAGGATGTCGGTAAGTTGCACCGTTGAAAATGCCTCATCAGGAAGTCTTCACTAGTAAATTCAGGATGACTACGCTAGGCCAAGCAAATTCAAAGCTAAACTTCCTCCAGCCTTTAAAATTGTTTTTGGGCTGAAAATATAAATCTCCCTAGTCGACTGCAAATAGAATAAATCTTTTTTTGAGAACAGCTCAGATACAGTTCATTCCAGTAGCATACAAGAAACATGTATGAACACTCAATGAATTCGCGTCAATCTGGCACGCTGAGATTTCATATTTTGTACTGAGCCGTAAATACTACTGAAGTACACGAGGGCCCGGTTACGAGATTTATCTTATCAAACTTAAGGATAAAAAGAAAGGGTTTTTAATTTAAATGTTGTTTTTATACGTATAAGCGACACTGTTGTAAACCAAACGTGGAATCGGTCAGTAGTGTCCAAATGTATAAAATATCTTTATTGAATTATTTAGTGTTCAACTACTCCTAGGCACTATAAATCTGATCATTTAAAAATATCAGCCTATAAAGACATAATGAAGGTTCTGTACTTGTAATCTTTATCGGCCCGAAGAAGAGGACAAATTTCGGTGAAAAACCTATATAAGACGCATAGAGTGTAACGCATTCGCAGTTTTGTTGTCATTGTTCTTTTCATACGTCAGGTGCAGTCATTCATAACTAATCATAAATAAATGTAACCACTGTTGCGTTTGCATGAAACTTCACAAATATGTAAAGACATATTGACGACAGTTAATCATTGAATAACAATTGTCTTACCTTCGCGGTCTAGTCTCATGAGGATCAAGACCGATGATAGCTAACATGTTTGAAAAACCTTCGACCTTAAGGCCATCGACAAAAACTAAATGTTGTTGGGTAAACACGCCGCCTGTTCACACTGGAGTCAAGTCTAGTGAGTATGGCACGTGAGAAATTGTTTACTATCCGAGCCTGCCGATACTTCCTTTGACCTCTGCAATCGATAGGTCTGGGGTTACTGTTTTTGCCTAATTTTTTTTACGACTAGGATATTCGAAATAGATTAATTTTCCTCCAGACACGACCAGGTGGAAAAACGAATTAGTTTTGTGCCTTGAAGGCAGAATCTCACATGTGGTTTTCCAGTTCTCTTACCTTCGTTTGGTAAGCTTAAGGGGAACTCATTTCCCTGATTTCTGGATGAATTTCATGCTTTCAGACGCACGGAATGCTATGTTGTGAGGCGCTGAGTTGGTCCGCGAGCTGCTGTTGCGTTTCGCTAGCATCCTGCAAGCCCGGGACTACATCTTTGGTATTTTTCGGGATTTTACCTATCTAATAGGCATAGTAACTTTTTTAGGCAACAACGTATTGTGGCAACTATACAGTAAAACTAATTCAACTATGGTTAATAAAACTTGCTGAGAGTGGACCACAGTGAGCTTAATTATGATAATAACAATAAACCAACTAGAGTAACACTTACTACAGCCATAACATTACAGTAACGATAGCTGTTGCAATCACTATATGATCGAGGATATAAAGCAAATCAGCATTTTTGCAATTAAGCAAACGTCGCATTCTTACGCCACCGTTTTATTTTTTCTCTATTGCTCTCATTCGATATTTGCCCGGTTGTGCGAGAATTGGTGGGTCGTGGTGTCACCATTCGACAACAGTGAGCTGCTGGGTCAACTCCAACCAACATATGCGTTGCTTAAAGGTTCATTCTTTATCGTCACAAGCATATGCACAGGTCATACATATTTAAAAAAGATCTTTGTGGACTACCCGTACAGTGCGGGCTGCTGGCGAGAAGAATCTTTAGCCGATATATATATATATATATATATATATATATATATATATATATATATATTTGTTGTATATATTTGTATATATAAAGATTATTGTGAATTGCCCGTATACTGTGTGGGCTGCTGGCAAGAAGGGTATATGTATGTATATATATATATATATATATATATATATATATAAGGACCATTAACTGAGCGTCAAAGAAAGTTCTTCCACTGTCCGCTGCCTGACGTGTCTCAACCTAATATTTCAATGTTAATTTCTCCGTTTCTCTTGCCTTGTCTCCGTTGCTCGGTCATTTTGTCTGTGTATTAATCAATCAACGCCACCTACGTTGTGATGCTGGGTCACCCCCGATCGGTGAAGTTGGCGGCGGCAGCAGCAGCAGCGGCTGCAGGTGGGGTTGGGGGACGAGACGGAGGGTAACCAAACACCAGGGAGGTGGAGAGGTCGAGGAGATCTTCTCAAGTCTTCTCTAAAGGTAAGATCTCGCAAGCAAATGGACCGATAAGATCATCGCTGCGGAGCTAATCAACGACGCCGGTTCCCCTTCTCTACAAACGGCAGCAACAGCAGGTCCACCACGATTGTCATTACCCCATCGCGGCCATCGTCGTTTCGTCGTAGGCATCCACTACTGAGTCCAGAACAAGTGCTAACTGAGAAGCGGGTGCTGTTGGCTTGCGTGGTTATGCCGGAGTTGGCAACGTGGAGTCGAGATAAAAGGTCCTCTTAAGAGCTCTCGTGTACACCAACATCACAGTGACGTATGCGATGTTCATACCATCTTTTGTTGAATCTACTATTGTATTTGTTTTTCTGATACATTTATTCATATTAAACCGAGTTTTTGTACTGGACATTAGGAGGGAAAACCACGGTAGCTATTCATTAGGCGTCGCGTTGGGGTCGACCCACCCATCGCATTAGTACCGCATGCAATATTTAAGATAGTATGCAGCTATCAAGCAGCAAAACAACAATTACATATACAAATGTTATTACTTGCTCTATTATTAAGTTTACTAATTTAATATAAATCATAACTTAAATAAGCCGCTGTAATCTAATAATTTATGTAGGTGACATATTGCATGTAGTATGTGATAATTCAAATTTTATTATGACCTTATATTTTCTATAGATTTTTTTGCCTAATTGTCCGAATCATTTTATTGAGGAGTCACAATGAAATAACTAATAGATATGTATTATACGGATGCGGCTAGCTACATTGTTTTCAGATGTGCACACGCTAGATAGTTGTCTCATACGGAACACTCTGGCGTGGTTGGAAGAAAATGCTCCTTTATTGGAACGTCATGCAATTTCAAACACTAGCAGACCGCACTAGTCGTATAAAGGAAAGTTCCCAAAAATTAAGATCATGTGATTTCCCATCTCAAAGCGAGCATTCACATTCAAGACTTTGAATTTTAGCCATTACGGTAATAATGCACAGACTTCCAGGATAACATGGCTGCTAACTAATGAGGATTTAACGGTGGCAATCTAGAAAGCAAGTGCGAGTTCACAGCGAAACGGTATGCTACAAGCTTTAATGCGGTAACATAGCAACAACACAAACAGCTCCTCCTGGATTAACGCACGCCTGACCATGCCACGTTTGTGCGTATATATTGTCAATTATGCCAGACTGTATCAATGCTCAGCCATCGGCGTAAAACAACATACCATCAAAGTGCGACTGTGGCATTGATCTGAGTAGCTAACTATATATATATTTTTTGTCTTAACTAACATCTGATAATGCATATCTTAGAAAAAGACCGCTATATATATATATATATATATATATATATATATATATATATATATATATATATATATATATATATATATAATTGAGATAAAAATAATATATATTATAGAGATAAAGATCACACAATCATTTACTTTTATATGACCTGGCAGCATTTGGCGTCGCTTTTTGTTATATGCATGCATTTTGTGTCTGTTAATGGGGTGTCTAAGGAGTATGAGAAGTAACTCAGGTACGAAAAAGCGTCGACAGAGTATGTACGATGTACGATCAAATGATCAAATGCAGTATAAGCGTGGTTTAGAAAAGGTACACCCACAATGCCCCCGGGCACCTTTGCTTCCGCTCGCTTTGACGCATTGCAAGATGCCCTCCTAAACCTATGGTCGCTCTTGCAGCACGTACAGTGCTCTCAAATAGAAATGATTATTTGTCTTTTGTTCCCTGCTTAAAGGGCATCTGGGGACATCCGCAACCGGCGTGTAGCGTAGACACGTGCGATTTTCTGGGAAGTCCATGACGGTGACCCGTGATGTCGTTTTCGCAAACCGACGTCGTAAGACGCAGAGCCACTCTTGTTGCTAAGTACAACGGCGAGGCCATCATGCACACACGCAGTATACCTATGTGTACATACATAGCGCCACTGAAAGGCCGCACCATTGGTAGACAATTTCCAAACCACAATAACAACTCTCGCGACGACGACGAGGCGACATGCCATTGGCGTCACAGCGGAAAAGCGGTCGTTGAGACGAACAATAGCTGTTGATACAATTGGCGTTCATGATTCTACGTTGTCAACGCACGGGAATTTAAATGTAATCGTCAACTGCAGACGTCGACTCATCTCTTGGTCCAATAGACATTTTTAAGAACGAAGTTTCTCGATCGTTGTCTTAGGAAAAGAGCAGCACACAGCATTTGCCCATGGCCCACGCAATCAGTCTCTTTGTCTATAACTGCAGCAGCCGCGTAGAAACTGACCCGAAATACTATCGCCTCAACGGCAAATACTAGAGGAAACTCGTACGCTCTCTCTCTCTCTCTCTTTCTTTATATATATATATATATATATATATATACAGAAAGAGAGATGGTCTTGTTATGCAAAGTGGAAAGAAGGTCAATTTCCCCATGGGCCTACTATGTTATTTTTAGTGGTATTACTTCTGATTATCGTTTCAATAGTAATAGTAAAAGCAACAGTAACTGCTTGACATTTTTTTTAGCTGCTTGAAACAAATGCCTTAACTGAGGTTGGCCACTTCAGATGAATCTTAAGAAGTTAAATGTATATATAAGTGTTGTAAAATATTTTTTTAGATTTTCCGTAAGGCTAATGCTCGTGTACGGTTTTTTTCATGTCATGGCTGTTTTTGAATCCACTCCGGCATTTACCTGTCTAAATTGGAAACCATGCAAACCAATTTAAGAGTGGCCGGTCTGGGTCTCTAACCCAGTCCTCCCGAAGGCAAGGCAAAGGCTTTGCCACTAAGCCATCTTGCTGCATCATTTTCAATTCGGCACTTATTTTTTAAATGAATTGTCTTTTTCACGGCTAAAACGTGACTTGGTGCGTATTCATATTCTTAATATCAATTTGGGATTGATGAACGGAATCAACTGCAGAGCATTGTGCAAGTTGAATTAAAAAACTAGAATTCCTCAAAACTTTGAAACAGCTTGCTATACACAAAAATGTTGCAATCCATGCAATTGTGATAGTTAAAGCAATTTCGTTAAACATTACATTATTGAGACTTTAACTAAGTGTCTCTATTTATGAGATATACATTAGATGTACTATTATATACATGCATGTATATTGCTTATTTATTCTAAACCACACAGATAATTTGCGAGCACTCAATTTAAAATTAATGATCGACCAAAGCGACATAAGCTATTTTTCTACAAAAGATGGCTCTATTTTTTAATGACCAGGCATTTTCTTCTCTCGTAGGTGAAACACCATTCTTCGTTCAGGACATGACTTCCATGGTGATCTATCAGGCACAAGGCCCATCTGTTCTCTGTCTATCTGTCCATGCTAAACCCTTGTTTTCTCAACTTCTACAGGACGTTAACACATATGTTCTCTTCTGTTGCTTCCAATAAGCCTTGCGTTAGACATCGCTATGGTAACTTCGCTTTTAGCAAGTTATGTAGCGTACTACACTATCATTTTATGTCTCTAGGCCACTTGGCAACGACGAAAACGTCCAAAATACTACAACGAATGCTCTACTTAGACGAAGAGGGTTTGTGTGGCTTTAATATCGTTCTTTCCTGCAATAAACATTATGTTTGTGCCTCTGTTCATGTGGTACGTTGTTAGTGTTATTCATGTCATCATCACCGATTATACCACTATGATGCCAGCATCAGCAGCGGCGGTTAAGATCAAGATGACGACAACGGCACAACAAAAACAGCAGCAGATCCAACAACAAACTCGAACTAAAACAACCACACCAACGACAACAACAACAATACGCGTAAGTACAATAGGTGTAATCTCCGATTTATGTTAAGGCTGGGGAACACGTTAGCCTCCACTGGAGCTGGACGAACGCTGTGGCAAGAAAAGGTGGTTAACACTTCTAAATATAGACGCTTAGGGCTCTTGCCAGGCAAAGACTTTAAAATAGCAACGGAACGATATGCAAAAGTTCAAGATTGGTCTGTAATTCTTTACCACGTTGCTCGGTGGTACCGATTAAAGGAAAGGACGAACAAGCTATGCCAAGGCAAAGCCTATGCTGAACAGCACGTTACGCAAAGCAGAAGCGCTAGTCAAATAGTGGCCAACGCGTTACAGGCCTGCATTAATCTCGTCGCATTAACAAACCGGGACCCATTATTGGGCCAAAAGATTTCTTCCAAGCGCATGCTTCGTTCAACCGGTTTGACTAGTTCGTCGGCTTTGGGGCCTCCGCAGTTGCTTCAATCAACAGAACATCGAAAACTAATTCAAATTGTCGGTGATATGTCGTCATGGGAGTGATGCTTTTGTAGGTATATCACGCACAGAAAACTTTACCATTGATGCTTGCATTGCCCAATGTCTGCTCGAGCGAGACATATCATGAGCTAGCGTTTAATGCAGATGTGACTTTCGTAAAACCAAGCTGTCAGTTAATCGTCACTCAACAGGTCGCTCACATACATATAAACGGACGTTATTACGTACTGGACAACTTTGTTTCATATGCAAAAAAGTTCGTGCATTGGACCACAATGAACTGGTTAAGAACTCCTATCCAACGTCTGTCAATCCCACCTGGTTAAGTGGTACACTTCGGAAACTGATTCAGTTGAAAATACCGGTTAGCGTCGACACAACTGCACGATGGGCGGCTGCTGATTGGTGAAATTGAACGGAGAACCGAAAATATGGTTTGCCAGGAAATCAAAAACAGCGTAGCTTGGCTTTCAACCGTTCATACTTGTATATGCTGTGCTCTGTTTGTACATCTATGTTTTGATGTTTAGGCCTTGGATTCAGCATGTTTTACTTTTATCAAACTAACTATTACAGTATAAGTGCTAGTGGCAGTAGTAGCTATTCTAGCCAACAGTGTTGTTATTTTTACTACTAATAGTTGAACCAGTATCTTTAATATAGGTTAGGTGACCTGGTCTATTAATGATCCACGCAGCGTTTATGTGTATAGCGGCATATATTTGTAACTCGAGTTGCGTTACAGCAGCAGCACCAGCAGCAGCAGCATAAACATGCAGTACATCCGCAGCTTATGTGGTTATGTGTCCCAGATAGAAGCGCAGTCAAAGACACGTATATGATTTGTATGATATGGCTATCGGTCTATCGGTTCTACTCACCCATTCGAGTAGCATAGCGGAGCTGAGGACAAGATCGCTAGGCGTCTTTGCGCGACTTCGGCAAAGAGCCTTTGCGCACGTGGCAACAACGACGACGACGACGACGACAACTACGGTGAGCACGAGAACCTCAACCTCAACCGAGGTGCTGTTGTCATCAACACTATTGGCGTCTGCCTGCTGTCACTGCAGGAGCTGGCAGGAACAAACTCGGGAACTCGGGTGCTCACCACTCTTCGCTGCCGGAGCTGTACAAGCAACTCTAGAAGTATCCAATCGGTTGGTCGCTAGCCAACAAGAGTGCAAACGGACGTACATACGTCAGTCACACACGTCGGGCGTACGCTGCACGTATATACGCATACACACGCGTGTGTATTTGAACGATGCGATTGTATCGATGTGCATATAGTAGGTGTGTTGGCGGCCCGTATATCCTAAACAGTGGGCAGTGGGCAGGATACGGTGGCGTTCGTGTGGCAGTTCGAAGCAGCTCGTGTCTCGGTTAGCCGCGGCTGTCGAAGACTGCTTGCTGCTAGAGAGGCGGAGATGGCGGCGGCAGCAGAGGCCGCCGGCTTGCCCCGCAAAGGGAAGCAAGGAAGCGCAAACAGGTCGGTCGCTACGAACGCAGGTGGAGTGCAAGTCGACGAGTGGAATCTCTTTCGAGTTCGAAGTCAAACGCGATCGGCGAACGACGCCAGCCACAATGACCGCAGCAATAACAACAAGGACAACAACATCAACATCAACAACAACAATAGCAACGACAACAACGGCAGCGGCAGCGGCAAAGATGAAGAAGAGGATAAACAACAAAAGAAGGAAAAGAAGAAAAAGAAGAAGAAAATGAAGAAGAATACGGCGTTGACGACGGCAACAGTGAGGTCGGATCGTCAAAGAGAGCCATGCGCCGTTCACGAACGCCTGGTTGTTTGTCCGTCCGTCTGTCTGTCTGTTCATTTGTTGGTTCGCCCTCCCTCCGATTCTCTCTCACGCCAAAATGTTGTGCACAGAATGCGCGTGTATGTTGAGTGTACGCTGAATGTATGTGGTGTGTATATATATATGTATATCTTTGCTTGAGCGTGTATGCGGATGGATCTGGTTGGCTGTGTATCCCTTTGTTTCCCTCTCTCTGCCTCTCTGTCTAGCTGTGCGTGTGTGCGTTTGTCTGTCTGTCTGGGGGCTGGACGGAAGAAGCCTCTCTGCTGCGTCCAGAAAGAGACGCTGTTTCTCTATCTTCTTGCCACCAAGACGGTGTGGTTGTCACTATGGATGGGAATGGGCAGTCATCGTCGCCATGACCGCCATCGCAAACACCTTTACGATCGGCACCAGCACCAGCAGCAGCACCAACAGCAACATTAGCAACATTTTCAATATCATTCGCATCATCCTCATCGTCATCATAGCAGCAGCAGCAGCTGAGTTGCAAGATCAGCGAGCAGGCAGATAGACAAATGCAGTGAGCATCGAGCAACGGACGCAACACGTTGCTCACCCATTCACTCTTACCCGCTGCTGCTTCTCCTCGTCGTCGTCGTCGTTGTCGTCGTACTTCAGTCGTGAAGAAGAATCCTCACGACGACGACCACGACGACGCTGACCATAGTAGCGCCGGTGGCGGCGGCGACGGCGACGACGACGCTGCTCATGACTGCAGACTCTATGGGGGAAGAACAACAACAACTCCTTACCACCAACAGCGCATACCTTCTCTTTCTCTCTCTCTCTCTCTCCCTCGCACGTTTTCTTTTCCTTTTATTCCTTCTATCTAAATAGAAGTCTTTGTTTTTGTCTGGATGTCTTCCTTTCTCGTTCATGATCATCTCCACCTACTATTCTCTTTCTCGGCTCTCGCTGCGTTGAAGATATGCCTCTGGCGGCGCGCGCACCCTCTTTCCACGCAAATCCCCTATCTACCTCTGAACTGGCCATTTCTGTTACGTCATCTTCACGTCGATGGCCATCGCCATCGACGGCCGGTGGTGATATTTTGTTGCCCGCTTCACTTGATACCTTCTTCTTCCTTCCTGTCTTCGCTCATTTCTGGATGCTTGGATGCATTCAACACTACTACTGGTGCTGCTTGCTTAGCCAGCTGCTCCACTGCTGCTGCTGCAGTTGCTCCACCACCGCCGCACCCAAACTGCGTACTTGATGAGCATCGCCATCGGCTGGCTGCAGAAATAAGTGGCAACAATAACAGCTACTACAATAGTAGCAACAACAACAACAACAACAACGACGACGACAACAACAACAACAACAACAACACGACAACAACAACAACACTACAACGATGCTGCCGCCACCACCCTCACTACGGTCATCAACACAAGCCACAGCCAATTGGCAAACGATTTTTGCAAATGGCAGTTGCAGCAAAAGGCAGCAGTAAAGACAGCAACCACGTGTTTAGGTTAAAGTTGCGAATCGTGACGGATATGGGAGGAGTGGTCGTACCTGAACTATCGTAGCGACGACAGCACGAAACGATGTGATGAAAGCAGAGGGAAACTAAAAAACAACCCGGAAGAACAACTACAAAAAGAGCAACTACTCAAATCATAGAAGCAGCTTAGATAAGAATTGCAACAAAAGCAGGAAAATGGAAACAATATTAATTGGTCCAACATAAGAAAAAAAAATCACAAGGAGTATAATAATGGTCGCTCTCGTGTTGAGATTTTACAGAAGCGTCGTATCGATTTAGTATCCGTCCTAAATACAACAAATGTTTAGTAATTAATAATTATTTAATAAGAACTATTCAAACCGAGATACTATAGCTCATGGTATCAAAAACTGCGCAACAAATAGAAGATTGCCTTGCGGAGGTCAGACTGTAATCAAGCTGGGATGCAACTCAGTTTCGTTCTGGAAAATTTCAAATTTCCCTATTTGTTTTTACCTACTTGCTAGACAACCATGTTTTTTTATGCATGGGCGAATGCCTTAAGGCTAGCCTTAGGTGATGATAATGGCAATATGCCTTATACATATGACTATTTACTCACACCGCCACATTTTCAAAGACTAAGTCAGCTTTGGTTTCTAGTTCCGTTTCTCTCCCGGTTGTGATCGCTAGTCACATGTTATCGGCTATGCCACCGTTCTTATATCCCCGGCATTTTCTCCCGTAACGTTCTGTCGTAAACCAGTTTCTATAGAATCGTCCTCAATGTGGATCCACTGGGAAATACCCTTTGCTTCTAGCGTGTCTAGTATCTCATCTCAGTTAATTGAGATGCGGGTACTTTAGGCATTTATAAGAACAGTCAGACGTAACCCTCTTTTTCAGCGCTTTCTTTCATTCTTTCGAAGAATCGCCTGTTTTACACAATGTCGGAGGAAGGTTAGAAAATCTTCTTGGCGAACATTTGGTGGCACGTAACAGCAACAAATGCGCTATTTTCCCGCACTTTATATTTCTGAAATCTTCAACGATTAAGATTTACCATATCTAATAGGTACGCCTTCCTAGCTATAACTCAACTAGTCGGCTTTTACGGCTCTTTTTTTTTTATTTAGCTTAAAAGTATGGTACATGTTGATCGCCAGAAGGCCAAAAGCGGTTCTGCACCCATTCAAATTTCCTTGAAACACTTTAACCATTGTGTCTACCATTAATACCCTCTAGTTTCTTGACCTCCATGTATTTCTTGTATACTAAGTTTCTCTCGTGTTAGCGATGTGGCCCCTCATGCTATATGCAAAGCACGTGTATTGAGCCCTGCTCCTTTATTGTGAGGCATAATATAGCCTTGATATATTATTTGACTCATAATATATCAAGGCTATATTATGATTATATAATTAATGGAGCACACGGTATTTTAATACACATTGTTTCATCTACTGGTGGGCCTGTGGTATAGCGTCTGAGTCGAGGTGCTCAGCCTTGGCGGAACATTGGCAATATATGAAGCGTCCGGATATCGAGTTATCGCAGGTCCGTAATGCCGATAATTACCCTCCAAAGAAAACGGCAGTGCCTAGTGGAGACTGGGCGACTGATTAAGCACTTTGCTAGTGTGCTTAAGGAAGCCGACACCATCCCTAAAATTTGTTTTTTTATTCAATGGACCTTGGGACAAAGAAACAAAATTCGCGTGGGAATGGGTCATTTGATCTGTTACAACCAAGGACGCTGTCAGGGCAATTGAAAGGGCGTCTAGAGACAAAGCCCCCGGGAACAATATTATAAGAAACAAACATTTAAAGCAAATGTTGGCACTGGCACCACACAGGAAAACTCCATATGTCGAATGCCTGAAATCCGGGGAAATGCCTAAAACGTGAAAAGAGAGAAGATACCCCGATATATAAAGGAGAATACATAGAAACAGAGCCGGAATGTTGGAGCGAAATTACACCTAAGAATTGCTCCTATAAGATATTATCAGGGACAATTACAGAAAGACTCGAGTACTTCCTCGAAACCAGAAACGCGGTACCAGAAGAGCAACAGGGGTTCAGAAGATCGAAGTCGACCCATACGGTCCTGCGTATTTGCTGGCAGTAATTTAGAAAACTCTATACGAGCCGAGAAGTCCATGCGGTATTTATTGATCTTAAGGCCGCTTTTGCTAGCGCCGAGAAGCAGAATTATAGAGAAGTTAGCCTTGGAAGGAGTTCCGTATCGGTTGTTAAAACTTTTGGGGACTAATATTGGCTAGCCTGCAGTACACATCGACAACGGTATAGGGATTATAAGACGAGTAACGCGCTATCTTACGAGCTAGAGTAACCACTCTCAGCACAAACAATTTATAAATTGTCAGTCGGACATACGTTATGCACTAACCAGCTATCCGACTTGCCAAAAAAAAAATATATATATATATATATACGTGTCACGATTCTACTTTTATACTCGTGGCGTTATGCCTATTAAGCAGAGGCAGCAGGCATCCCGACCGGTACTGATTGACTAGGTCAGGGGCGTTAATCAGTCGGTCCGGAGTCGCAGACGGGCAGTCCCCTATCAGTCAGTAATAAGCTTTAAACCACAACAATGTAATTTTTATTGCAATATAATCAATATCGTATGGATTGCCTCCGATGATTAACAGACAAAGGAAATGTTGCTATAGACAGCAAGCCGACACGCTGGAATGGCTTTTAAATGTGAGGTGAATTATAGAGATACTACATGCGACTGTTTTAGACTCACTAGATTACGTCTTAAATGCAAATATAATATTATTTGCAAAACTTTACGAAAATATAATTGTTTAAGTATGGATATTAATAACGGTTTAATAAAGCAAACTGATAACACGTTGGTCGTTCGGTAAGTAAAGTCATTAAAACATGCCGCGCGACTATTTATTTTCTTGAAACAGATTTAGTGGTTTGGGCAAGCTGGAGTTCCAAAAAGATTACGTAGAAAAAAAATAGCAAATTCATTGATCCACGTATACTAGACAGAAGCTTAAATATAGATGCGGAGGTATGCGTGAGCAGTTCCATCGTATATATATATATATATATATATATATATATATATTTATATATACTTTTTTTATTATGTATACATCGTGCATTTTCAATATCAAATTACAACGTGGTTTATTGACGTAAGTGCAATCAAAAGCTTATATGTATGTATATATATATATATATATATGTGTGTGTGTGTGTGTCTGGAACAATACAGTAACCGTGATTTTAACATTTTCTATTAGCGAATTTCTTATGGAATAAAATTAGAGGTCTTACGAGCATTCTATTAAAAACGATCCTTCCTGCTTCATGTGTTCTTTTTGATGGACCTAGCAGGACACAGTTGGTGTCTAGTTGAATGTATTGGGGACTCCTGGGTAGTTCGCAACATCAGAAAGAGAGACGTGAATTTTCACCTTACAATAGCAGCGTGACATTCTCCCATTTCAACGTTAATCCCTTTTAGGAGGATTACATGGCTCTTCCAGTGGCCGGCTCTCTTCCAGCCTGCCATGGTCGTGGTAACGCATTCGATATGACTAGCCAGTGACCAATGCGCTTTTCGACTAAGTCTCATCGTCGCTCCAAGTGGTCCAAGCGGGTTGCAGTTTGCGATCGAATCTACCATCAACATTTGATCGGAAGCAGCTGCTACAAGCAGAGGAGACGCAGCCAGCCTGTAGTGTGTAGTAACCTTTAACCAGTCAGCTTCATCACGCCCTGTTATCATTCTCCGAAGTTCTTGGCCGAAAGCTGCGGCTAGGTGGACAGTGAATGCCTATGTGTTTACCTCTGCGCGGGAGAGTGTTCAGTGACCGGACGGGATAAGACACAAAAAACGTACTGGACAACCCCATACGAAGCGGCCGGCAATAGCGAAGCAAAACTGACGAACAGAAAGAAACGAACGAACAAACAAACCGAAGAACCCGAGCAGACAGCTGTCGCTCAAAATGGAGACGGTACCGTTGTATGTCAGCTCTGGGCTGTGGTTTTTTGTCGGATGCATCCTGCCGTGGCTGATTCCATCGGGTGAGAATCGCGGCCTCATTCAAACTATGCTCATTACGACGGCAATCTGCTGCTACGTGTTCTGGTTGGGTCCGTTTCTCATGCAGATGAATCCTATTTTCGGGCCAATACTTAGCTTCAAGAACTACCACATTGCTTCGAACGGCTGGGGCACCGGTGCTGATTTGCCGCCGTGTTAGAACGAGAAGTAGTAGAGTCAGACGTGGCTTTATTCAGTGGGTGTTCCGCACTGCCGTAGCCTGGAAACAAAGCTAAGTTGATGAATGCCAGCGTAGTTAGCCTAGTCCTAGTAGCTGCGTGAGTGAAAGGACAGCGGATGATGAATGACGAATGCCGAATATTTGCGGTGAACTCACATCAGCAGTAATGAGTAATGCCCACCACACCACCACGCACTGCTTAACGAACTGGTGGCTAACTCGATGCGTGCTCAATGCTCGTCGCAACAGACAGTTGCACTACTTGGTGCTAGCATAAGATGGTAAAATAAAAGCATTTATCGCAATGCAACTTTTTCAATGATAAACGTCGGTGTAGTTTTTTTAATTACAAGTCCTGCGTTTCAGTCCTTACTTTGTGCAGAGGTGAGTCAAACTAAATCATTTTGTTTGATTTTTGCGGTCTAAACATACTTCTGTTTAAACATAAGTAAGACAAGTATATTTATTAGGTTGAGGAAAAAAGAGTTGTAACTCTGGCTATAATATCATGAGGGACCACCACTCGATACACCAAAGTTTAGCGCAAGCTAATCGATATACTTGACAGAGTTACTTAATCCTGCGCATCACAATTCTGAAAACTGTGGCCCGCCCGGAAGATAACATAGGCTTGCTTGCTTGGCGGACGTATATACATGCGTCGGTTATATACCGGGGCTTATAAATGAAATATTTTTATGTACTCAATAAGTTTTAATCAAATAAATGACACTGCGCCACATAATGAACTATTGTACAATAAACCCTTTTCTATGATAACAAATGTGCATTTATTTTAACACCGGGGGGGGGGGGGTACCGCTACAACATCCAGCAACTTTCGAGCATAACGTTTTGCTGGAGTTTGCTGGTAATTTATTATAAAACAAGACAGATAACACTTCAGGACTACTAGCAAAATGTGCAGACAGCAACACCTCTCGTCATATCATTTTGCAAATAATCATATGCCAATGGCCCCAGGCAACGATGTAGACAAATTATCTTGTGTATTAAGTTCAAAGTGATGTCTTAGTCAACAAGAACGTTCGCCGTCAGCTGCTTCTAAAACCGACCCGACCGAGAGCAGCACCAGGCACTAGACGCTAATATATTTTGAACAGCGGCTGTTATTAAGTGTTTGCTCTCAGTTTCTCTTTCGAAATAGATATATAGAGACATAGAGGGATTCCTCGAGTTTCATGCAATAGACATACCACGCTTTAATCCGGCCCATTTTGCATTTTATGCTGACGACCTAGTCATGTTAGCAAAATCTCGTAACCATCTCCAGTTTAACCTCAACGAAACTGCAAAGTGGTGCGTAGAAAACAAGCTTAAGATTAACGCTGAAAAGTCACAGTTCTTACGCGGTCATAGATCATGATCTGTTAGTATATAGCAAACTACTCAATTCTTTTTTACGCTCTGACAACCACATTTTAGACGCTCGTAATGGGCTAAGTTGCCTGTGGCACGATGTCGTCTAAATGCATCTATCGTCATCGCGTTCTCGTACTGGATTTATATAGGCTTTCTCCAGCAGAAGTATGTAGCGCGTCGGTAACACGTGCCTTAGAGATGTGCGGAAAGAGAACACTTATTGAAGACCTAGCACTTAATAACACACCATTTACAGCGCATATTTTAGACTCATATCGAGCATATAGATAGAGAAACAGAAATTTAAAATTCGTAGCTGAGAATTATACTGATGGCCTGGCCTTTTGTTCACACAGATGGAAAGAAGCCATGCAAAGGAATCGCTTGCTAATCTGCCGAATAACCTGGCACGGGTATCACCATTACATATGCGTGAAGCCAAGCTGTTTTAATATTAAATTATGTGTTTGTAGCTTTTGCGGAGAGTGGATTGGACACTGTCATATACTTGTTTGTGCAGAAATTTGCGGAACGTCTTTATCATCCAAAGTTAAATACATATTGTGAGACCAAAAAGTAGTGACCAAAAAGGCATCTTGTGAAAATTGAATCAACTGTCTATCAATTTTGTGGTGAAATAAACGCTGATTTGAGAATCTAATCCGGTAGAGGCTATAGCGTCTCGCCCAAATTACGAGAACCGGTGCACTGACTAAGCATGGAAGACTAAGTATTACGGTTCCTGCTAATAATCACTACGAGTTGTATTTACTCGCTTGAAGTAGCGTGCCTGTTCAGCATTCAGTAAACATGATATTAGAAATCAATTTACGTGTTGATGACAATAACAAGGTATTTTCGACGTTCAAAAGAAAAAATACATACCATTAATACTTGTTTATTTACGTACTCGCCTGTCAGCTTATATCGAGTCCCTCGTTGTCCCCTTATTGTATATATGTATTTATATATATATAATCTGAGTTAATTGCATATGCCTGCAACTTTACAATGGACTAATAAAATAATTATTAGTTTTACCCTCTCTCTCTCTTATATATATATATATATATATATATATATATATATATTTCCTTAGTTTCCTACAAACTGTTATTAACTGATCTGAATGGGCAGACAAGTGTGTCTGCCATTTTTAGTCTAGTGTCTTCAGATGCAAAGTGATGATTTTCGCAATGTGAACGGAGGAGGCCGAACAGGCGGAACCCCAGGTTGGTTTTTGGGTTTTTGACAGCGTGTCTGTGATGCTTCCCTGTTGTTGTTGGGTGAGGAAAGAATCCCCGTAGAGAAAGGAAGGCGTTTTTGTCTCTGTCTACAAAAATCCATTGGCGGCTCGGGCTTTCCCTTGACTGACGGACTGACTGAGTGACTGGCGCGCTGGTTGTTGCTAGAGCGGACACCAAGCAAGAAAGCTAGAACGAACCAAACGAACAACGGGCAAGAATAAAACAACGGAAAATCAGCCTTGACAAAAATACAAACGAAGCCCAGCCCTTGCTCCGCTGCTGGTGTTGCTGCTGCAGCTGCTGCTTTCTGCAGCCGCTGTCCACCTGGCGCGTATTTATAAGTCGCAACGAACCTCAGCAAGCCTGTCTCACAAGCCTTTAAACTTTGCAGGACTTCGCAGGCTTTAGGATATGCATTCCGTTGTCCGTCGTTTGTGGTGACCGTAATGCCGTTGATGTTCGTACGGAATGCATTGTTCGTGATGGTTATTGATCAGCAACATTGATCATCCATACAGATGGCAACTACCATCCCACGGCCTGTTGGTGGGTCAATGGTGGGTTGGTCGATATGCTCTTGTCCTTCCTAGCTTCATCCTTTTAACGACGTATGATATTTACGAATAAGTAGACAACATGCTCTACTTAAAGTTGTCGCCAGTCTTTTATTAAAGTAATTTAACTAAGCATATACAGTAAATTGCCAACGACTCGAGTCAAATCATCTCACAATGTCATAACCTCGTGGTAGTATTTTATGGACAACGTTCTACACTCTTTGCCATGCGAGTCGGATTGCATAGTGTTAGAGAGCGAATTGATCCGTGCTCGAAGTGTATGCTGAAATGCGCGATCCATGAATGTGTGATTTTGTTATGCTGCTTTCAGGTGGGTATTTTACGCCAGATGCGAACACAAATGCGTACGCGGCTTTCATATCAGCGTACCCTTTCGTCGTTTTCGGTGCTACTTCTGCTTGTGTTGTTTTCGTTCGCCACGCTCGTAATCAGCCCAGTAAGCAGTGGCAAGTTTCACGGCTACAAGAAAGTCTTTCATCGTGAAGAGCACGGCGACCATAAAACTTACTATGATGACCTTCATCACGGCAAGTATAAGAAGAGCGCAACCGACTCGCGGGAGATGTTTCGACAGGAGAAGAAGGACCAGGATACAGAAGTTGGCTACGGTCGAACGGCCAATGCAGGAAGCACTCGCTCCGAGAGCCTGGTGAATCCAATTGTCGTTGATACTGCAGGCCGACTACAGACCGACACGGTGCCGGCCACAGGAAGCAAACCCGCCGGCGCAGGAAGCATACGAAACCCGGCTACCAACCGCAACAGCCCGCGAGATCTGCTCTGGAAGGAACCTCCTGAGTTTCATGTGCAATTCAGTTCCGCTTTCCAGGACTTTGTGGCATCACTGAACAGCTCTGCGTTCTGATACGTGATTCCCTTGTGTCAATTTGTTCGAACTCCTGTCTTTAAGACGAAGGTGAACCGCCGTGGTATCTTTAGACGGAGTCTCTAAATTGTAGGCCAGAGTTCACCAAAATCAGTACACGCCTGACATACAGGCCGATGCGCTTGCACAAACTATATGTGACGCTGTGAGCCATCGTTGTATATCCTGCACTCGATGGTCTCTTCTCTCTCTCCCATTGTTGATTCTTTTGTCTTTGCGAAACTCACAATTCTCGTAGTATTCACCGCTTAGATAGCTTTACCCCAGTTCGCTACACGGAGCGCCGCAGTAAGTGAGTTTAATTTGCTGTTTAACTTCAGATTACACTGGTTGAGTTACTCGGGGTTACACAAGACTGCGTCAAATGTCGCTACCTGTCATCATCGTGTCGTCCGGTTGCATTCGATCGGAGCACGATACGAAACAGTGATAAATCGAGTGATGGTGATGATGCCTTGAGTCCTGCTCCAACCGACATCTACCTATGGGAGTCTCGGTATTCAGGCAAGCCGTCACCTCATAGGCTCGGGTACGCATCGCGCAGGATTTCATCAGGGAATTATCGACACGGTCAGAGAGGGCGCGACCAAGTAGCCAGTGTGGAGAATCGGGCTCGCCGGCGTCGGCGAACGAGTCAGTCGATTGGCAGCCACCCTCTTCACGATCGATGGCTTCAAAACGACAACGAGGACAGAGCCGCTCCGGAGCCGCAACACCACCGGGGGCTTCGCAAAGTATTGGGCCACGTTTCGACAAATGACTATGACGCGACCGGAACGCGGGTCGGGCGCAATAATGATAAGAACCGCTACGACGAGGAATCCGAGACGAATTACGGTGTTTACAACTCGTACAGTGAAGCGGGATCGCATAACCACGACCTCTACTCCGACGATCAGTTCGACGGCCTGCAGGCGCACACATTGGCCGGCCGTGGTCTGCACGTCGGTCGAAGAGATCGTGGTGGAGAAAAGCATGGCAGCTATCATCATAAACGGCGCCGAAAGCAGCGCCGAGGGCACGATCAGAATCGACATCATGGAGGTCGCCACCAACATAGCTACGGCAGCGGGAGCCGGCGTGGCGACGAGTATCGACGCGATACGTGGCGACCGTGAACTACAACAGCCACTGAAGCCGTACAAGTTACACGACCTATCACCATAGCGCGGCTCCAAAACGGCTACGAGCGTATATGTACATCATCCCCCCCCCCCCCCCCCCCCCCGCCAGTAACTCGAAATGAAGGCTGACAAGCAGTCTCTTTTTTGCTACCTACCGTATGATTTGTAGACTGATCTGTGACCCGTCATGCTTGGCGAGCTTTTACCCCTCCTGTCATGTCTTTTCTAGACCGCGTATTGTGTCACACTAACTTGAGGTTTGTTTTGCAATAGTCAAAGTCTGCAATATTCGTGCGTTTATGGTTGTGTGTGTACGGGTCTATGCGTACGTGCATGTGTATGCATCAATCAAAGAAATCCGTGTGCCTTGAGCAGGGAAAAGAGCTGTTACAACTGGTTATATCGCATTCAATTATGTACGCTGTGCGGCGTCTAATTTTTGGACACAGTCGATAGTCGTGTTTCTGTAATGTCATATTGTATGCACGAAGCCATCTGCTAGTTCTAAAGTCACGGTAGAATACGCAGTGTAGAATCTAGGCTCTACTTATTTAATAATATAGCCTTAAAAAAAAAAAAACTTTCTAAGCTAAAACGAAGTTATAGAACATTTATTCATAACTTGACAAACTAAACTATTTTCGAAAAATTCTTTACTATGTGTGTTAATAATTCTTTGCACTAATTCGCTTTGCACCTTAATGATGAAAAACATGCATGTGTATATTCTCGCATGAACTTTAAATACATTATGTCTGATAGTAAAGTGTAAGAAAGTGTAAGGTATGGCCAAGTAATGCCTATATTCTTGCTATTTTAACCATAGACTATCTGTCTTTAACGCAAATGCATAGTGCTTACTTTTTAGGCTGTTTTATGTCAAGTCATAAAATATCCACAGTCAGTCAAACAAGTATCACTTTCATTTTAAGTTTTTGTAAAATATATATGGTTTTATGAATTATACGATCTATGTTTTACTGTTGTTGATACTGCGGATAGGGCGAGCAGTACAGTATGTGGTAGTAATCGATATTAAACGTCCCACAATGTCTGTACACGCGCTCGTCAGTGTAGTAGCCGTTGAGCAAAAGTGAAGTTAGTGTGCACAGTTAATGCCTGACTTTCTGCCTATTCTTATTTCAATGGTTTGTCCGAAAGGCAAATTTGTTTGTTAAATTATTTGCAATAAAGTATATGTTCTTTTGTTGTATCCCTATTCCAAGTACGAATTTTCTTAAAAATTCACAAGGTCTTCTAGACTGCCTTCGCCAAAATGTCCCAATGCCTATGTGGTCAGCACATTCCAATAAAACCCAAGGTTATTTTTCAAGTATGAGATGCTAACGATGTCGATATCATTAAGTTGTTTATTGACAAATGAATTTTACATGTTATGAATTATATTATTATACCATACAACACTAGATCAACTCGTAGTTAGCCAAAGCATTCATATATTGTTCAAAGCCGCGCACAGATGCTGCTGCACTTTCTTCTGGAGATCCAGCAACCAGCAGGAAGCGATTCGTCGAAATTCGTCAACAGATCTGACCACTTAAGGGTTACACTGAGCCCTTAGTTCAAGGCCTTCACTGCACGTATCGATCACAGAACACGACAAGCACTCATTGCCTCGATACCGTTAGAGCACATGAAGGTGCTATCACTTAAGACGGCGCTAACGCTAGTGCCAGCTTTCTTAGCGTATCTAAGATAAAAGTATCCGATTTTAGACATTGAAAAGATTTCCGGCGTTCCCTGCAATAAAGATTTTTAAACACTATACACAACCTTAAATGATCATCACACGTCTTAGTCTGTTTCTGGGAGTAGGTGTATAGACGGAACGTTTGTTTTGAATGACTACGTAGCTTAGTTTTTTCGAAATTAAACTGTTTTAACGCTAAAGTTTCTCGCAAACGCAAATAAAAGTGCTAGGTTGCTCAAAAATTGGACAGATGACATTCGTAAAAGAGGCCGGCGCCAACAGACAGAATTTAGTCTATGTATATTATATTCCACAATGCCTTAGAAAGTAGAGTGCTAACCCTTTCATGCAAAACGATATTGAAATAAGCATATCAATATTTTTAATAAGTTATCCCAGGAATGTGTGCGTATGAACTATTTTTTGAATCTGATTGTCATTTTAAGTTCCCAAAAGAGCCACCAACTTAAGGACAACAAGCATAAAGAAAGATGACAAAAGGAAGAAGCGTTGCAACACATAAGCTGTGTGGAGGCCGGTGGCGTGGTGGTGCATTCGTCTGTGCCTTGCGACCGAAAGAGAGACACATTGATGCGCGGGGACGAGCCCCATTGTTGCATATCTGTATTTATGGGGGTCCGTCTATGAAGCAATGCGAAAGGCAGTACCATAAACGTTAATTTTTGGCTAAGAGTCAGCTTAGAAAGTATTTTTTTACACATAGGCTGTGTGTCGGACGATAGCAGATACATTTCTGTTTGCTCTAATGATTGCTTTGTTGGCCGCATCGGTCAATTAACAACTGTTGCTGATGAGAATTATGTACACTAGGCTACACGCCTTACACGTCAACATCATCGAGCCACTACTGTGAGATGACAATCGTTTTATTGGGCCTATTCGGGGGACTAGTGTTTGTTGTTTGGCCTGCGTTGCTTCCTGTAGTGGACGGATTCGGCCTGTGGCCACTGCCAGATGAGCCGGCGTTGTTGTTGTTGTTGCTGCTGCTGCTGCTGCTACTACTGCCAGCGCTGTCGTGTTTGGCGGGTTTGGTAGAGGTCGCATTTGGAGCAAATGCGGGCAGATCGCCGCTGTCGACAGCTGTTGGCGACTCAGGCCCTGGTGCGTCACTATTGTCTCCTCGAGGCACTTCGGACGCAGACGGACGTAGAGACGACGCCGAACCAGCGGAAGAATTGCTGGCCGATGGAGAGGATTGTGCCGATGTGGACGTAGCGCTTGACCCATCTGGGTAGTCGACGCGCTGCAAAGCGAGATACCAGCATGAGCGCCAACGGCGACCGTTACGCTCAAATCGGGTGCAAAGCACCGGAATCGGCGCGGGCGGCAGATGGGGTGATACAGGACCAACGAGGTCGGGCCGAACCGTCTCCGGCGGCAAGCGATGGGGTGGAGGTGGAGTTATTGGTGGTGGCGGCGGGTTTAAGCCGTAAATTGACGTGGGCGGCATCGTGGACGACTCACAGCATAGGAGCGGCGTATCGTGCTGCAAATGTAAATAGCGAATACAGCGATTCTTTGTGAAATATGTCGTAGGTTTCGCCGTCGTAACGCCGAGCATAACTTCGTGTCATTGTCAATAATAGCCAATAAGCGTTTATTATTATTAAGACAATTGAGCCTGATGGCTAAATTGTCACTGGTTATGGCGGTAAATGGCAAAATACTCTGTTCAGTAATACCCGTCTTGCACGTTTTGCAAGCCCAATCCCGAGTGAACTGTAACGAAAGCAATGGTTTTTATTTTTTAACTGTGTCCTGTTGTCCGCTCATTTATCAGAATCGCAATTCTAGTCGAGAATAGTCAAAGTATCGAGAATAATCGAAATAAAAAAAATAAAAACCGAGCGACCTTGGAGTATCGAATTGAAGGCTCATCGTCATAAAGTCGTTTAGAGTCTAAACACATAAAGGGGAAAGGCGCTTATATGGGATGCTACAGTCACCGACACGCTCGCCCCCTCGAACATGGAGGCCAGCGCATCCGCCGCTGGCTCCGCAGCACGCAAGGCTGAACGTCTTTTTTTTTTTTTTTCTGGGAGGTTTCGGTAATGCATGATGCACATGCGCCACTAGCAGCCTGCGTGACTAGTGTGAGACTCGCAAACCCACTAAACCCGGATTCCTCCCCACCCCCCCAGGCTCGGTATTACTTTGGCATTACATCGAAACCGTGAAGGCTGAACGTCTAAAGACCAACAAATACGCCCAGCTCACCGACGAGTTCATTTTTGTGCCACTAGTATTGGAGACACTAGGGGGACCTGGCCCTGAGGCATGATCACTTTTACAGAAGATTGGCAAACGAATTGAACTCACGACGGGGGACAAAAGAGCTTTCGACTTTCTACTCCAGCGGCTATCTCTGGCGGTTCAGCGCGGTAATGCGGCAGCAATTATGGGCACAATGAGGGGCTGCCTCGAGGATAAGCTCGATTGGTAGCACCCCTCACAAGCCCAAGAGTAGTTAGATATTCATATTCCACTGTAACTTCAAAATGAAATAAAACCATGATAAATCTACGGGATATCAGTTTCTTCCTAGTAGCCAAACACATGTTCAAAGCCGTTTAGTCGCTAAACACATCTGAATTCTGAATTTGCTCTAGAGCAAGGTTAATACCTGCATAAAAGCGACGTTTGCTTGAGAAAAAGATCTCTACAATCTCTATTAACTCAAATGTGCATAATAATAATATATATATATATATATATATATGTATATATATATATATATATATATATATATATATTTATAATTTTTTAATAGTATTGATAATGGAAGTCGATTTGGGAGTGTATGTTTTCATAGTATTAAGCTCAGGCTGCAACTACGCAACTATATCACGCAATTTCCCTCACTTTCTAAATGCATCTAGAAGACAATTTTGGCTAAATCTATTGCTTCTCAGTACGTAACCACTCGCATGTGGTTTTTACCAGGTAGCCACTTGCATTTAATGCTTTTGCAGCCTCAGTCCATCAATGCTTTTGCGTGCCTACGTGCGTGTTAAGAAAAGTAGCCGACAACAAGACTCGTGCAACAGCTTGGCACGCGTACCGATTAAGACTCACTTCAAAGCCGCATATATACTTCGGTAGTCGCCGAAGTCCCACGCGGCGCAACTGGGGGCAATGTTCAATCGGCACGCACATTCCGGGCTGATGCAATGGCGTACTGCATGTGTATGATTCATCTCGAGGGAAGACCAGCGGATCTGTAGGGCAAATTGGCACACGGAGGTCATCGGCAGAGTGTCCGACTTTTGAAACGTATGTCGTTTGGTAATACGCTAAGGAAAATTTCCAAACAAGATCGGTTTCCGTTGACGGGAAGGAACATGCACGGGCAAAAGCACTACCATAACGAAATACGAGAATAACAACCACAAGAAAACAAAAATAACAACGGCAACTGTTTGGTGGCACGCGTTTCCGCACCGCGTTTTTGAAAAAGACAAATGGGGCATTATAGTGGCCATTGCAATACCTCCCACTCGAAACAATCTAGTACAGTGGGGTTTCCCTGATAATGCAAACATGCATACACATAAATGCATACGGTATAATTATTTAACCATTTTAGTATTTTGGAAGCTAGGAACTAGCTTGCTTCGACTTTCATAGTTTTTTTAGGGTTGCCTTGGCATGCATTTGTCATCACACATGATGGAACATGAAGTGTTGTGCTGTGTACAGCCGCTTTACCTCCTCTGCCATCTTGTATGCATGATATAGTGATACACAAAATGACAAACAAAGAATGACAATACTCAATTAATCTCAGTTTTTCGTGCGCGTCATGCACGAATCGATTGCCGCTCATTCCTACACAAGGAGCCTATGCACAGTCAGAGTTTGTGAGCCCGTTCCCTTCCTGTCACAAAAACGCGTGCACATTGAAAGTGTTTGTTCTTGCCGGACCTATCCAGTGTTTCATATTTACTGTCCGACGCGCTTCGACTAATAAAAGTGTAGACTGCTTTAGCATCTTGCACCGCTCGTCGTGCTGGTCCGCCGGTTACGTGAAATACTTTGTGTAAACGCTTTTTGTACGAAATGCATTACACACGTTACAAATATGAATTTTCTAAAGTTACACAACAATAGGAAGGTGCTCTCTGCGTATAACTGAATCGTTTGTATATGCATGTTGTGTACGTTCCGTGCATACATACATGCATGCATGCATGCAAGTGAACCTGGGTAACTTACTGTGTGAACTGCGAAGTCGTCTGCGTCCCGTTACGCATTTCGTGTGCACGACTGACGCAAACATTAAACACTCAATGATGTTCAGCCGCATCGTGGATGGATACGTGAATGACGTCGGCGGAGGAGGGCTTGCAGTGGTAATGGTATGATGACAACGCGCTCCGACAGTGTCTGGACGCTGTCGCGCGTGATCACGCCGGCCAAGTCTGACGCGGCCCCAGAATCGAAATGGAAATAGAGTGCAATATGGAAGTGCTTGGAAGTGCCTGTGCCGTCACATGTCGTGTCGTCAACGACAGGAGACGGGATGAAGCCGCGTCGGTGCCAAAACTGGTGGCAACAATGATGCACTTGCAGTTACCGCCGGTTACTTGCCGCCGGTAGGATGGCAGATCGTAAACAGATATTTTCTGGTCTGCCGGTCAGCCGAAATCGGCCCAGAAATGTTCATCGCTGCCCTTTCCCCGCTCTGTAGCGAGACGTGTGTACGTCTTGATTGCTGGCATACGCAGGCGCTGTCGCAGAAACAACTGACTCTGCGTCTCTATGTCGTATGTGCATCCTTTATTGGGCCGGCTGAAAACAGCCGTATCCTGGCCATTGCAACGCAAGTCGCAGCTTCGCGATGCGGCCGCGTTAATAGGAATAGTCTAGAAGCGTCGCATGGAATTGCCCAGTCGTTGGCGGATCCAGTTAGGGACGAGCTATCCTACTGTACACTCTAGTTAAGGAAACTCGGTGCTCGACAAAGGCAGAGCCGCCAAGAAGAACCAACAAAAGCAGGAGAAGAACGAGACAACGGCAACAAAGCTGTACGAAAAATGATAACAGCGAGGATGACTGGCGTTCCTGCCTTTCCAACATCACCTTGCTCGGGAAAGGCCGAGAGCAAACACCTCCTCCTTCTTTGCTCTCAGACGGACGACGCTGATCAGCAAACAACGACTGACCAAATGTGACCAAAGAGACAAGTGAGCGATTACGGAAGGGTCATTTTAGCCACGATTGGGTGCCGCGTCCAAATACTAGCCAGATTCGTCGGCGATTGGTTCCTCCGCCAATCGCGATGCCGCGACTCTTTCAAAGTACCTTGTCTGTGCTTAGCTAGCTGAAAAATATGACCAATATCTGTTTTAATTTTCCGTGTTAGAGCAGTCCCCTTTTCACGAAGATGAACCCAGGTGTCGCTAACTACTCTCTGTCAATCGCCTACATGTACATGAGGCATTGCCAAACCAAAAAGAACCCATATGAGACCTTGAGGTCGATTAATTTGGTTCTACGTTTGTGGATATTCATCTTTGGTTGGCTGCAGTACATGTAGCACTACAATTAAATCACAATGATTTGAGTGTCTGATCGGAGCATCGGAATACTCGTATAAACATTCTTGTTAATATTAACAATTATCCTACGGACCGGTAGGAGTTACTTGCTTATATATATGTATATATAATACGTGAGGACGGGTGGCATTTGTCCCAAGGATGACCGCTCTATTCGCAGATTGGGTGTCCAGCTATAATTCCTGTCGAATTCGTGCTCCAAACCCGGGCCCTCGTATCGTTTCAAGGATAAAGAGGAGACGATGGTAGCAGGCGGTAATGAGGAGTATTTGCAAAGTTTGTGTGCAAAGGATACAGAGTCATGCCACCTGGTCTGCAGTCGCTAGCCACCGACGTGTCCGATGCATATGGAAATGATGCGCTATACTGTCCAGTGCACCTGGGAATGATGCGGACGGACTGTAGCATGCGGCTAATTTTGTTTCGTTATTATTTTATGAAATAAGCCTTAGCGTTTAGTCTTGATGATAACCCCACACTGGAGGGGAATCTTGCCCCGCCATTTTAAGGACACTCTTAATATCAGAGAATTCCAAAGTGTAAGTGTTACTTTGTTTTATCCAGCCAAACACATTCAATTTTATTTAACTAACGGGAATGTTCCGACTTTGGTGAACATGACCGATTTGATGCTATCAGAATACAAAGTAGTAAAAAGGAAAGAACTCAACTTCCTCGGCTTTTTCCGAGAGCCCGAGAGTTTTTAAGCACTGAGGGTTCTTGGTGGAGTATTTCTTTTGGATTCCTGTTTCTTATTGATTCGTTTGGCTTGCCCTGATCCGTCGGATGATCTTCAGGCCCGTAAGCAACTGTCTCTCAGGATAATAAAGTGCTTTCTTAGGATACATGTTGCCCGCCCGCACTCAGGTTGTATTCCCATTTGTGCTGAGCGGACTTGGCGTGCCCAGCGGACTTGGCGTGCCCACCGCAGCTATGGCAGCTGGACCCATAGTTACGGCTTTGTGTCCCAGCGGGGAGAAACCAAGGCCACCGGCTGAAAGGTATCTAGGTTTGACCTGATTGGCGCCGCTAATAGCAGAGTTTTTTCTTTAGTGTAGTTCGAGACTTTCGGGGCCCGCCCGTCGAATGCCTGGGCGACGCCTTTGCATGAAGACAAGTGGGCTGACGTCTCAGGTGGGCACTATCGGCATAGGACCTAACGAGGCTCAGCGGGTCAGTTCTATCTAGTTGCTGTGTTTGCCCTTGAGTATCAAAGAGAGCTGCCTAGCGATATCACTCTTGTACACTGTTGGTACTTAAACAGATTACACGATTCTCCGCATAGCTTGCATTTGAACTCGGTCGATATTTTAAACAACCCTATCATTTCGTATACATCTCTTCATTCGAAATCCATGTATTGCAAACCCGGTAACGAACCTCCTGTTTTTACAACATGGACCCTTCCAGTAGATTGTAGTCATCGCTCTAGTCTCATAAAAACGCCAAATAACATCCGCAAACTTATATTCCCGTTCAGCAATATGATTCCTAAAGGCCTTTGTTTTTAGAAGTGCATAAGTCGTTCTAAGGTCCTCCACAAAAAGCGATGTCGAGGCTAACAGATGAATTCAAGCGTAATTAAAGTTTTGGGCGAGCCTTTCTCTGCGTCAAACTCATCGCTTTAGTTTTTGATACATTTATGACTAGAGCGTTAAAGCCAACAACCTTTTGCAGCGGTGCAAAATATTGTTGTTGGTTGGTGAAATGGATTCCGGGAGTAGAGGGCAATGTCATAAATGTACATAATTATGCTAACTTGCGAGCGTCGACGCTGGATTTTGCCCGGCAAATTGCTCACCATTATTGAGAACATTAGCAGACTAAAATGATCGCCTTGTGTAACCCCTATAGTCTGATTAATTGGGATGTGTTTAGGTACCCCGTCGTCGATGATAACTATCCATCCTGCAGCGTAGCTTGTAATAACTTTAGTATTACCGTTGGAACACCACATAATGTTAATTTCTCCAGGATTATTGTCCGTGACGCTGTATCAAAATACGCCTTGAAACCAACGAAAACAGCTAACAGAAAGTTACATTTAACTCGGAGGGTCAATTAATGCTATTAAAAAGAACAGCACAAGCCGTCATCGTCGACCTCCTTTGCCGTGCTGCTACTCTGTCATGCACTTGGTACTTTCCAAAAAAATCTTCCAGTCGACACGCTACCAATGCAAGTACAACTTTGTAAATTACGCTTTTCTTTGGTATGCCATAATACGATAGATACGCCAAGGGATTCTTTTTTCATTTGGTATCACACTTAGGAAACTGTGTTTCCATTCTTCAGGCAAGTAGGATAGCGGCCGTGGCAGAGGCCATCGCTCTGTATGCCGCGCCCATATGGGCTGGCATGGTGCTGCGGACCGCAAAGGCACGGCGCCTGATACGAAGCTGCCAAAGAGAGAAAAAAACATTGAACTAAAACCACCAAGGTGTTCCGGTTTGTTTTGTTTAGAAGCATTTATCAGATACGCACAGACTAAATTTCGCATCGACGTGTAACCACGTTATTTTTTAAGCATAGTTTTAAAGAAAACGAGGTAGAGCGATTTTTAAGGAGCTGAAAATGTAGAAGCATTGTTGCTCCACCTAGGTCAAGTTCTGTGCAAAAACCAAATTCTATGTTCTTAAGTGGTTGAAATTTTACGAACTGCCTATAATGATCAAGCAGTGTTCCCAAACGTGGTACCGTCGATTTCGCGACGAGCGTGAAGAATTCGGTGATAACCCCCGTTCAAGAAGGCCTTCGAGTCTTAAGACGGTCTTACGAAGTTAGGGATATCGTACTCCACAATCACCGAATTACTACTATCAGGGAGACAGCTGAAAAATTGTAGATATCTTATAAATCAGTTACAACCGTCTTGACCGATATTTTTTGCGTCAAGAGACTGGCAACGAAAATCGTTTTAAAAATAGTGAATTTCTACTAAATGAGCGAGAGAGAGAGTCAATGAAGAAATTCGGACGGAACAGATTCAACAACAAAATGTATTTGATTGATATTTTTGACTACAAGAGAATCATTTTCCGCGAACTGTTGCCACTATATATGCTGACTACAGTCAAAAATGAATACCTCGAAATTTTAATAGGATTGCGCGGGCACGTCCGACGCAAGAGGTCTCTCTACTCTAAGAAAACTGCTCTTGCATCCTCCATCACGACTACGCGTTGGCGCACACATCGTTACTGATTTCAGATTATTTTATGAAAGATTCGATTTCCATGTTCCGCCTTCTTATTCACCGGACCTGGCTTTGTACGGCTTTTTTCTGTTTTCATGGATATATACGACTTTTTCCTATTCCCACGGAAATCGAAGAGATAACGTTTCGAGACTACAGAGGAGATAAATTTAAATTCAACTCGGAGCAACTCAACTCGACCTCGAGACGATATATATATACAAAAACTTTACGAAACTCAAATGCGTTTGTTATTTTCATGCAGCAACCTTCTAGATTGATAGTAACAGCTTTATTTACACTCTATCCACCTATTTCCGTGGTGGCACATTTTCAGTTGCATCGGTAGAGAACGCGGCATTAAGCATTGTAGCAAAGTATTCCTCTAAACAAGGTTAATTTTGTATTGCACCACTGACCGCAGCTTTGATGACTATAAAAATAATCATTGTAGAGGAAAAATATACGTCAAATGAACTGGTTAGCGAAGGCTTTCCCGATTTTTAGGATATATGGAATCAACTAAATTTAAGTGACCGAACGCGACGGCATCCGAGATCTTTTTGCACGTTCCGGTTAAAAATGTCCTACAATAAACGTTTAGACGTCCTATCACGCAGTTAGGTGTGTTCTATTAAGTATAATGTGAGTGCACAGCGCTCCCAAGTACCGCATGAGTATAGCAATTGTCACCTACTGTCCCTGCTGACATGTGCAGATACAAAAATGTATCACGTGTAGTAAAATCAACTTATGTACATTGTTGTTTTTCGTATATTCCGGACGCGAGCTGGCCTGACTATTGACCGCTCGAACTTAATGCGCATTATAAAACGCATCTACCTTTCTCGATAGGGTTTACTACCTTGCACATAACGAGTTATTATCATACATGCGATGTGGAGGGGTTAAGTAAGAAAAATAAATTCGTCTACGTGCACGCATATGAATAGTCTATGGATTTTAAGGTACATGTGCAGTCGACTGTCACGTTGGAGGTCCTCTGAAAAAATCTGTAAATATTTATGTCCATTTGCTCGTTCCGATGTATATACGTTTAGATATTTGTAAAATTATCCGTATTATTTAAAATAGCGTAGCGTTGAGGATATGACACGAGCTCAAGCCCCTACCTGTAAGCCTAGCTCTGTACGAACTGAGGCTAAGACTTTGAGCTGTGATCAGAACGCTTTTCCCCCCTACTCTCCTTTCTTCGAGAGGAGATTGTGAGGATGGTGCATGTGCCATGTTAACATCAACGGCTACGGTGATCGAAGGGATTCTTGGCGGGTTTGATTCTGTAGAGATTCATAGCCGTAGTTCTGGCCTGGATTCGGTTGATATTCATAGTGGCGTTTACAGGCTATCATCCCAGTCTGCCGTCCTTCTTGCAGTAGATGTCATGGCGCCTCCTTCAAGATCTCCGTGTGAAGACATTTTTTGAGTGGGGTCACTTGCTTTTTGTTGATGCCCTGAATCGACTTTATCGCCTCTGTAAACTGTGAGTAAGAGTACTATATTAGTTCAATTAATACTTGAGCTTCCAAAGTTTAATTGACCCGAAACTTTTGTAC
The DNA here is from genome assembly GCA_003439945.1 of Dermanyssus gallinae. Lineage (NCBI taxonomy): Eukaryota > Metazoa > Arthropoda > Arachnida > Mesostigmata > Dermanyssidae > Dermanyssus > Dermanyssus gallinae. Next base: position 834,074 of record QVRM01002067.1, read on the forward strand.
TCGCTTTACTAATAGTCGGAATCACGCTCAAAGGCAGATCATTCACCGGGCGAATCCTTTAGTAGCCAGGTCAGATATTATCACAACTATAAGCAGTATTATTGGAAATATAATTTTGTGTTTATTAGTGCAGTCAACGCGATATCAGCTACTTGAATTGCTTTAAAAACTGATTTAAGTATCGAAAACGCAAAGAGTATTCAAGCATGGAAAACACGTTTTCAAGTATGACTAAATATAGATCGAAGCGACTACAACGTAGACACTAGAATGTCAAAACAGTCTGGCAAATAGCTAAGCAGGCGAACGACGTAGTGTGTGCGTGCAGAGTTGAAGAAACTTACTGGCTTCTTTTAGTCCTTTGCCAAAATTTCGATAGAGACGCGGAAGAAGCGAAAGAATGCAAATTCGCATTACCAGAGCTGCAGCTCCTGCTGTTATGATCAGCTTGAACATCTGGGTAGCTGCATCAACATGCGATAGCTGAAATCGATTTGTCAAACCAAGTTATCCAAATGTATATAGCTAAATATACATATGTAGGAAAAGGGCGGTCAAACTAACGACGGAACAAAGTGAATTACGAAGTGATCTTACACTGTAGAACATGTAGCAGGCATAGGCGACGTTGGGCAGTGAGAGCAGAACGAAGACGCAGAGGAGCCAGGCGTTCTCCCATGTTACAGCTAAACAGCCTATAACGCCCCACAGAATCGTGATGAACAGGCCAACTCCAAGAATTACTAGTTGAGTCGTCGTTGTGTCCCCGAGGCCCTGGCGCATGACGAGAATCAGCAGGTTCAGCTATTTGACTCACAGACAAATGCAATAGCAGTTATTAGCTGGATAAACGCCGTCGTTATCTTAGGGTTTTCATCGTTCTCTCCTGCTTAGCTTGTAGAGATTAGCTTGACATAAACACAAAACATTGCCTTTAATGGGAGGCACCCCCCTCACCCCTCGAAGGACCCTTTCTTGCACAAGCCTTCAAAAATGTATCGCGTTAAAGTTAGAGTGCAGGCAGACACACTGTAAGCTGCTCCAAAGAGTTTCCGTGAGGAAAAATGGTATTCGAGTGAACCATATACTCCCCCCCGGCTTTAATCGTTTTTTTTATTTATTAAGTTGATTTTAAGCTCATTGGCCACCAGCACGCACACGAGATCTTCTAGCAGATGCTACAAGGCAGAACGAGCACACACACAAGCAGCATGGGCCTATCGCAATAAATGAATCACACAATATCATGGGGACCTATATCTTTTTTTGCAATTTCTCTAATAGAGACTCGATGCCTTTTTTAGAAAGTAGAGTAATAATTTGGAATTTGACGTAATTTCCATTCATTTTATGCGTGCCCTCTAGAGGTAGTCCATGCTTCGAAGCACACCTATCAATCCCGTTTTGGAGGCTTCGAGGCTTTTCGATAGCCTCAAGTACCGATTTGCGTAAATCAATTTTCAACAGCTTGGTTCCAAATGCGGCGATACGGCCCTCAGTGGTTCAAGCTCTGCGGAATGGAGCGTTCTCGTGGTGGAAGAATCGTCGCTTGAGAGACACTTCGGAACTCTTCCTAGTGAGCGCAGTAACTTCTCGTGAGCATTTGCAGTATAGCAATTGTTTGTCACTCTTTCCAGTTCGACAATGGTCACAATTAATTTTTGGAAAAACAAGGCGATCATCACGTTGCTAACCGACTCTTGGCGCTTTACTTTTATTGGTGGAGACGTTCCCACATTGGACTACTGCGAGTTCTGGAACTTAAGTAGAGGGTCATAGAAATGTCAAATATTATCACCTGCGAAGAGTCTCGAAAAGAAAAAAGTCCGGCACGTGTCGAATTTTAATCCTTATTATCAAGCCAGAAAGACCTGCGCCTCGTTTTTATCTTGTGATAAATCGCACAAAAGATAATTTTTGGTGAATCTGAGACGGCCATAAAGGGTCTTCTGGAAGGACACAGCCTTCAAACCAGAAGGACATATGTTTCAGGGTTTGTCGAACAGATTGTAATGTCCAGACTTCCATGAGCCAAGATTTGGCTCGGCGCCAGGAGCTCACAAATACGTTTACAGGAATTGTATAAAATATAGACATATACAATATATACAAAGGTATGATGACATTAAACGGGCCAGCTGATTTAGACCCACGCCTTTCCACGCGTCGTCAGTCACTGCAGGTGTTAGGAAGATATCAGGGTCTATGTCGACCAGTTTGTCCTCCTGAAGCTGAATGAACGCCTTGTATGCTTCTGTCTGCTGCAGCCCATACATCTTCCGTATATCTTCTACGAATAGCGAGGTCCCTGTCAGTACATAAACCAGGCGGTTGCGAGCGAGGAAGTGCAGGCCCAGAACTCGCTTTAAGAACGAAGGCTTAACTCTCTCCAGCGTTGCGAGGTCGTTCATATTGAGGTGTCGCCATATCAGCTGCACTCCGTATGTAGTCGTTGGCGTGACTTTGAGATAGAGTAGGCGCAGGGCGCTGCCGATGGAGAGTTTCTGGAGCGCTTCGATTGTTGTTGACGCAATCAGAGCCTTTCTCACCCGTTGTTCAACGTGCAGGCGGAACGCAATTCCTGTTGTGGTGAGAGTTATGCCGAAGCATGTAAAGGAATTTACATACTTGACTGGCGCACCCCCCAGGCGGAGTTCGTCGCTAGCAGCCAGGCGACCTCCTCTGCGGAATTTGAACGCCTCAGTTTTACTGTTGTTGATGGTAAGACCAATCTCGCTGACGTACCTCGACATTGTGACTATTGCTTCTTGCAATTGGTGTCTGCTCGTACTGAACATCGTACTGAACTGATTTAGATCATCAGCGTACAAAATGACTTTGACGAGCGGATGCCTCGTGGTGAGTCGTGAGGGTAGATCGCTTATGAGGACCGTGAATAGTAGCGGGCTGATGTTATCCCCCTGTGCGAACCCCGTCGTCTGTTCGAGACTATGGCGTATTACTACCCCGTCGTCGACTGAGATCATATTCTTCTTAAACTTGCTCTCAGGAGTTCTAGTATCCTGAGTGGTACAGCAGATTCCGCGAGCTTCTCTAGCGTGATCCTGAATTCGAATGCTGCTTTTACGAAGATGAAATATAGAGGCTGTCCGGGCCTTGCTAGCGTCGATTGCATTTCTTCCATCAGTTTTCGGTACGCCGAGATTGTCGATCTGCCCGTCTTAAATCCATGTTGTTCATCGGGGAGCACTCCTCTGAATTCAAAAGAAAGGTGTGAGGCGGCGTACTAGTAGTGTGGATAGGAGCTTGTAAACACATTTTTTTTTCGATATACCTCTCCAGGTGGAGGGATACGACGGACAGCCTTTCCCTTTCAGAATGACAATCATAACACAGTCTCTCCAGTTATCAGGAACCCATTTTCTGAGCCAGCCAGGCATTCAATAGGAATGTCCATTGCGGAGTA